>JAHIAM010004717.1:0-42157 GCA_021605205.1 Aegilops longissima
CGAGTTCAACCATAGAGTAAAATGATTCGTAAAAGCTTATAGAGCTAGTTCAACTCTAGTGTAAGATTATTTGAACTAGCTTATGCAGCTAGTTCAACTCTAGTGTAAAAATATTTGTACTAGGCTATAGAGCTAGTTCAACTGTAGTATAAAATTATTTGAACTAGCTTATAGAGCTTGTTCAACTCTAGAGTATATTTTTTTGTACTAGGCTATATAGCTAGTTAACCTCGAGTGTAAAATTATTTGAACTAGGCTATAGAGCTTTCAACTCTAGTGAAAAATTAATTAAACTAGCTTATAGAGCTAGTTCAACTCTAGTGTAATTTCTTTGTACTAGGCTATAGAGCTAGTTCAACTCTAGTATAAAAGTATCTTAACAAGCTTATAGAGCTAGTTCGACTCTAGTGCAAAAATATTTGTACTAGGCTATAGAGCTAGTTCAACTCTAGTATAAAATTATTTAAACTATCTTATAGAGCTTGTTCAACTCTAGTTTAAAATTATTTGTACTAGACTATAGAGCTAGTTGAACTCTAGTGTAAAATGATATGTACAAGTTTATAGAGATAGTTCATCTCTAGTGTAAAATTATTTGAACCTGCTTATAGGGCGAGTTCAACTCTAGTGTAAAATGATTTGTACAAGCTTATAGAGCTATTTAAACTCTAATGTAAAATTAGTTGTACTGGGCTATAGAGCTAGTTCAACTCTACTGTAAAATTATTTGAACTAGCTTATAGAGCTATTTCAGCTCAAGTGTAAAATTATTTGTACTAGACTATGGAGCTAGTTCAACTCTAGTGTAAAAAAAATTAACTAGCTTATATAGCGAGTTCAACCGTAGAATAAAATGATTTGTACAAGCTTATAGAGCTAGTTCAACTCTAGTGTAAGATTATTTGAACTAGCTTATGTAGCTGGTTCAACTCTAGTGTAAAAATATTTGTACTAGGCTAGAGATAGTTCAACTGTAGTATAAAATTATTTGAACTAGCTTATAGAGCTAGTTAAAATCTAGTGTAAAATTATTTGTACTAGGCTATAGAGCTAGTACAACTCTAGTGTAAAATTATTTGAACTAGCTTATAGAGCTAGTTCAACTCTAGTGTAAAAGTATCTTAACAAGCTTAAAGAGCTAGTTCAACTCTAGTGCAAAAATATTTTTACTAGGCTATAGAGCTAGTTCAACTATAGTGTAAAATTATTTGTACTAGACTATAGAGATAGTTTGTCGGTGTACTAGAGTAGGGGTACCCTAGTATCCCGAACTCGTGCACGGGGAGTCGCAGCACCCCGCGGCAAGGTTTGATTGGTGACCGCCAAGGTCCTCTGTGGCTCCATTAGAGCCATTCAAGAACAAAGTATTTAAGTCAAAGAGACAAGACCCCGGCAAGAGGAGCTTGCCGGGAAGGCCAACTCAAGGCACACGGGAGACAAGGCCCGGCAAGAGGAGCTTGCGGGAAGGCGTGGCGACAAGCTTCGGCGACAAGGCAACCACCGCGGCAAAGGCACTTGCGCGCTCACACTACTCTCCGTTCCTCCGCTCCAGCTCATCCATCAGCGTGTCGCTGTGGGATCTTCGGTAGCGCGTGGCAAGAGCTTGTCTTGGCCAGGCCGGGCCTGGCGGCGGCGGTGACAAGATACGCCATCGTGGCGGCGGTGGCGCCCAGCAGATCCTTTTCGCCTTGTTTTAGTCGACTTAGACGGGCACTTAATGCCTTTGTCCCCTGCCGTCAGGGTTAGGTAGGGTGCACTGTACAAGTAGTTGTACCAACCGCAACTCCTTTTCTGTTTTTACCCTTTTCTACATTGCCACCTGTCGATAACCCCTTGAGCATATAAAAGGAGGCCCATGCGCAACGTAGTAGGGGTTCGACTCATTCGAAACCAGAGAACTCCCACGCTAGGTCTTGTAGCTCTCATTGCTCCCTAGCAAGAACACAATACAATCAGACAAGCAGCGATGGGAGGCGTTATCTCTCCGGAGAGCTCCGAGCTGGGTAACTGCTTTCGTGTTAGCCGCCTCGATCGCTCTTCGTGCGATCTCCGCTCCCAGCTTGAACTAAAAGGGCTTGGTCGCCGACCCATAAGTGTTCGTGAGTGCGATCAGCTTCCCGACATCTTTGGCGCGCCGAGTAAAGGCGTCGAGGCTGTGCGAACCTGATCCGGCGTTACGCGAGCAACATCTTCATCAACATGCCACGAAGAAGAAGGCTTGGCGGCGTGAGCCGTCGCGTCAAATCCACCACCACGGGCAGCGAGTGGTGGGGTAACGGCCGGAAGAAAGAGCGTTAGCGAGGGCCCATATTGCTACTAAGTCCAAGGACAAAGCGGCGCAAACCTCGGCGTCATGCATGCCGCGTCCATCTCGGGGCCAGCGGGACCGGCAGCGTCATGGTGCTCATGAGCGCCATCGTTCGTTGGGCCAAGATCGAATGGTGGATCGAGGGGCGCTCAAGACCGACTATACGTGCCAGCAGGCTGGTGCGAGTAGAGACACGATGCGCTGGGCGGGATCTTGCTCCTTCTAACATATTTAGAAGTCCGAGCATATCCGCTCCTCGCCTCATCGCCATACCGCCACCACCCAGCGGAAGCTTTAGCTGACTCAACTGCTCCTGCACTACTAGAAAAACCCTACTAATGGCGCACCTATTATGGCTATTAATGGGCGCATCAGTGGTGCGCCATTAATACTACGCCATAGTAATTTTTACTAATAAGCACCACAGTGCGCCATTAGTATACAGAGATATAATGGCGCACCATGTATAGCCACGTGCGCCATTAGTATCGGTATAATAGCGCCTACATAAATCTTCATTAGTAACATTTTCTTTTCAAATTTTTTTAAATTTTTTCAAAATTTTTTAATTTTTTAAATTTTTTTTCAATTTTTCTTAATCTCGATTCACTATGGCTTAATCTCGGGTCAATATGTTTAATCTCAGGTCAAATCGCACTCAGGTGGTCAAACTTCGAAAGGTCACCCATCCTCACACTACTCCAGCCCAAGCACGCTTAACTTGAGTTCTATCAACCCGACAGCGGCTCACTTCACGAGGCACTTGTTGATATATCTAGCATATCAATCTGTTATACCTTATTGATGTCTAGGACTTTGTTCATGTTAATGACTATGATGAAATTTTGAAAAATATTTCAAACTTCTCGATCATATTACGTATTATTTTTGAAAAAATTCAATTTTTTGAAATTAGTAATTTTTCTGTTACTAGTGGCGCACCACATCACGGTGCGCCACTAATAAGTTGAAATTTTTGAATTTTTGCCGCTAGATCTTGAAAGCCCGTAACTTTTTTCTGTTAGGTTTTTGGGATTTTGAAAATGTTTAACGGGTAGATGATTTTTCATATAAAAACTTTTTCATCAAGTTAGTATGCAAAGTTATGCCCATTTTATAAATTCTCGAGAGATTTTGCAAATGAAGTCGAAATTCATATTTGCAAATTTTCCCAACAACTAGACCACATATCACATGGGAAACTTATTTTCTTTTATTTTTTGACATTTTCATCATTTTCTTTTAGTTTTTTAAAACTGAAAAGCGATCCACGAAGTGCATTGGTGGAAGGTGGCCAGGTTACTAATGGCGCACCGTGGGAGTAGTCTTGCCATTAGTAGTTGAACTACTAATGGCGCACCGTGAAATCATCGCGCCATTAGTAGTTGAACTACTAATGGCGCACCACTCCACGATGCGCCATTGTAACAGCCACCTTCCACCGGCTGACGTGCAGTGGAAGGTGGAAGGTGGCCAAGGTACTAATGGCGCACCGTGGGGTGATGTCGCCGTAGTAGTGTTCAACTACTAATGGCGCACCACTCCATGATGCGCCATTAGTAGTTTTGAAAAAAAAAAAAAAATCATTTTTTATTTTTTTAAAAAAAACTTAGTAATAGGCGCACCAGTGGAAAGTGCGCCATTACTGAATTAAACTAATGGCGCACCACTCCAAGGTGCGCCATTGCTAAAAATTTTCTTATGTTTTTTCCCAAACTACTAATGGCGCACCACACACCAGTGCGCCATTAATCATATATTACTAATGGCGCCATAGACAGTGCGCCATTAGAATACTACTAATGGCGCACCACATCACGGAGTGCGCCATTAATGCTCATTCCATCTATAGCCCTTTTTGTAGTAGTCTGGATTACCCTCCAGCAGCGGACAAGGTCGGACGAATGGAGGCCACCATCAGTCTCGCCGGCTTTGCTACTGGCGACACTCCGGCAACCAAGCACATCACTGCTGCGCGGGGCGACAAGGCGCGGCGGTGGAGGCGGAACATGAAGTGAAACCACCATGCACTCCCCTCCCGAAGGCCAAGATCGCCCGACTCGCGGGTCTACCTCGCAGCGACTCCACCGCCTCGTCGGATCCAGCGAGCTCGTCGCGATCAGCGCCAAGATTCATCCGCGACGACAACAAGAGGATCTCGAACTACGCATCGGCGCCCAAGAAAGAAGCGCGGCGTCAATCGACCCAGCGCCTTGGGCCCTCTGTCGACATGCATGCGCCCGAAGAACGAGGCGACTTGCCCGTCTGTGATGGGTTGCCCTGCGTTCACTCGTGAGCTGCGGCAAATCGATGGCCCAGCAAGAAACATTCAAGCCGGATGTACGCGGAGAAATGCAGCGGCAAAGCGCGCACGTCGGAGTTCCTCGGCATCTATACCATTGCGGTGCAAGCTGCGGGGGGCGAGACAACAAGATTCTGGCCAACTACTTCCCGGCGGTGCTCAAGCCCAATGTCAGATCTTGGCTCATGCACTTGCGGACAACTCTATTTCTTCTTGGACGATTTGTGCCCATCGGTTTGTCGGCGCCTTCACGGTGACCACAAGCCCCATGGCCAAGGCGATCTTCATCGCTCGCCCGAAGGAAGAACCCCGTGCAAGTACATTGAGGAGATTCACCGTGTGCAACACAACATCGAGATGTCCACCTGCCGCGATGATAAAGCGCATTCCATCGGATCGTGCGTAACCGCGGGAAGCGGGAGGATATGGCGATGTGCAAAATCGAGAGCGTTAGTGAGTTGTATGCCCGAAGGGAGAGACTCCGGAAGAGGATGTAGGGCGGCAGGATCGATAGTGAAGTGCCCGGCAAGGAAGAACGGCGGCGGAATAACGAGAAAGAAGAAAGGCAAAGGCGTGCTAGTTGTCGAGCAGTCCGACAGCGGAGGCGGCGCCAAGAAAGTCAAAGTTAGTAACTCCAGCAAGGAGGTTGCAGCGGCGTAATTGCCGAACTGTGGTGGTCGCGGACAAGCGGGACAGCTCAACAAGCGATCTTGCAAGATCCACGCACCAAGGGCCATGACCTCGAGCTGCAAGAAGGGCGAGCAGCTTGTTGAACAACAAAAGGCTGAAGTCTGGTAGCGACAAGAGAGAGCCAGGAAGGTCACAGGGGAGTTAGCAAGCGCCCCGATTGGGGGGGCAGTGGCAAGGCCAAGCAGCGGCAAGGAGATCGACCTCCCAGCGGCGCGACAGGATGAAGATGAAGAAGGCGGCGATGAAGACATGGATGATGGCCGAAGCGAGGAGCAGTGTCGTGTACTAGGTAAGGTACCCTAGTACCCGAACTCGTCTGCAGACGATTCGGCGCCCTGGCGAGGGCTGGCACGATGACCTTAAGGTCCTCAGCGGCTCCTTTGGAGCCATTCAGAACAAAGTAGTCAGAGACCCGGCAGAGGAGCTTGCGGAAGGCCCTGGGACACGAAGAAACAAGGCCCGGCAAGAGGAGCTTGCGGGAAGGCTTGGTGGCGACAAGCCCCCAAAGCGCGACAAGGTTCTGCTGCGGCAAGGCGCTTGCAGGCGAGGCGACCTCTCTTCATCTCGCTCCAGCTCACCCGCCAGCGTGTCTGCAGGGGCTCTCCCAAGCTGCAGCGTGTCGACGGGCTGTGCAGCCAGCGGGGAGTAGCGACAAGCGGCGCTAACAAGCTACCATCGTGGCTGGGCGCCCTTGGCGGTCCTGTTACCAACTGACCGAGGCGGCGAGGCGGGCATTGATGACTCTTGTCCCTTGCCGTCAAAGTTAGGTATATATTACTGTACACAGTACAAGGCGGTGTACCTACCTATGTTTTTACTATCTTACCCTTGTCTACTTGCCACATGTGGTGACCCCTTGTGCCTATAAATGGAGGCCCAAGTGCAACGTAGAAAGGGTTCGGTTCAGCTCCGGCTTAGTTCATCCTACTCATACGAGACCACACACTCAGGCTAGGTTTTGTTGCTCCCGTTGCTCCCTAGCAAGAACACAAGATAATCCACTAAAGCAGCAGTAGGAGTATTATCTCTCCGGAGAGCTCCGAAGCTGGGTAAACCTGCTCGTGTGCATCGCCTCGATCCGCTCTTTGTGCAATCTCTGCCACCCTCCGAACCACAAGGGACCCAGGTCCCGTAGGTGTTCGTGGGACACGATCGGTCCTCCCCGACATCTTTGGCGCGCCTGGTAGGGGGCGTCGAGGCTGTGTGAACCCGATCCGGCGGTCACATGAGCAACCGTCGACATCTTCGTCAACATGGGCGAAGAAGAAGTCTTCGGCAGCCAGAGCCGTCAGCGTCGAACCCCCACCACCGGGCTGTCGGTGGTGGAAGCTTAGCGGAGAGCAGGCGTCGGCGAGAAGAGCCCTAACGCCGCGGGTCAAAAGACAAAGGCAGCGCTTGGCGTCGGCGTCGAATCTTCACGCGTCCTTCTTAGGAGGCGCGAGATGAGCACAAGCGTCATGAAGCTCGCGGCACCATCGCTTGTTGGATCAAGGCCAAGCTGGGGATCCCGAGGCCCTCGAGACCGCATGCACCCGACATCTTTGATGCTGCGAATCTGATCGCTTAGGCGGGATGCTGCTCCTCCTAACGGTTAGGAGTCGAGCACATCCGTTCTTAGCTCCGTCGCCCCGTTGCCAACCACACCAGCGGAAGCCTTGGCAAGAGCTCGATTACTTCTAGACTACCCTCCAGCGGCCGACAAAATCGACGAATGGAGGCCACAATTCAGAGTCTCATCGGCCCAGCAGCGGCATGCCATGACAACCGAGTGCCTGCGCAGCCGTGGTGGCGACAAGACTTCGAGCTGATGGCGATGAGACTGCGAAGTGCAGCCACCATGCACTCCCCTTCCGAAGACCAAGATCGCCGACTCGCGGGATCCACCTCGACGGCGACTCCATAAGCGTCGTCCGGATCCATGAGCTCGTCGCGACCAGCGCCAAGTTCTCGAGCGGCATGAAGAAAACGCTAGAACCCGTATCGGCGCCCGAAGAAAGCGCCGTCAATCGACCAGACCGGGCCACCGTCGATATGCATGCGCCCGAAGAACCGGCGACTTACCCGTCTGTGATAGGTTGCCCTGCGTTCACCCGTGAGCTGCGGCAAATCCGGTGGCCCGACAAGAAAAATTCAAACCAGATGTGCGAGAAAAGTATGATGGCAGGACACACCATCGGAGTTCCTTAGCATCTACACCATCGCGGTGCAGGCCGCGGGGGGACGAGACGACAAGATCCTCGCCAACTACTTTCCCCTGGTGCTCAAGCCAAACGTCAGGTCTTGGCTCATGCACTTGCCGGACAGTTCTATTTCTTCTTGGGCAGATCTATGACATCAGTTTGTCGGCGCCTTCACAGGCGGACACAAGCCTCATGGCCAAGAGAGTGACCTTCACTTACTCGCCCAGAAGGAAGGAGAATCCCTGCGCAAATTCATCCAGAGATTCAGTCGAGTGCACTACAACATCGGGCGTCCACCTGCTGCGATGGTGGTGCATTTCATCGAATGTCTGAAACGCGGGATGAGGAGGAGATGGCGATGTGCAAAGTGAAAAGGCGTCAGCGAGCTCTCGCCTTGGCCGACAAGTGTGCTGTATTTGAAGAAGGAAGAAGACTCCCGGAGAGAATGTGGGGGCGAGTCGGCGGTGAGGAGGTCGCCCGGCAAGAAAAGAGCGGCGAAACAACGAGAGGAAGAAAAACCAAGAAGTACTAGTTGTTGAGCAGTCCGGCAAGGATGGGGCAACCAACAAAGCCAAGGCTGGTGGCTCCGGCAAGGAGGTTGCCGTTGAAGCCGACCGCCAAGCTATGGCGACTGCCGACAAGCCCGACAGCTCCAACAAGCGATCTTGTAAAATCCACGCACCAAAGGGCCACGATCTCGAGCTGCAAGAAAGTCGAGCAGCTTGTTGAGCTACATAGAGCTGAGTCTGGCGGCGAGACAAGGAGAAGGCCGGGGAAGGTGCAGGTGCAACAAGTAAAAAGAGACCGGCGGGGAGGGCATACGGCAAGGCCAAGCAGCGGCAAGGTGACAGACCTCCCAGCGACGCGACAAGGAAGAAGAGCGAAGATGAAGATGATGAGGACATGGAAGGCGATGAAGGAGGCGAGCAAGAGTTTCAAAAGGCAGCAGAGGTTCTTTGTGTTGGCGGTGGTGCTTCTCTGCATACCTCGCACCGCCAACTCAAGCAATGGATCGTGAGGTGAATGCAGTGAGAACCCTCCATAGAGTCACGCAAACCTCTGAAGTGGTCCGGCACGCCCATCATCTTTGACATTGAGGATCACCCTGATCGCATCACTGCGGTCGGTGCTTGCCGATGTTGGTCTCACCAACCATCCCCATCCTCAAGGTCACGAAGATGCTGGTTGTGGCGGGGCGGCCTGAATTTAATTTCCTCTGCGGTGCTCCAAAGCTTCAAATCACGACAGCGAGCTCGAAAAACTGGTACTTTCAAGGAATCAACCCGGAAGGAGCAAGCCCAAAGGGAAGATCACGTTGCAGGTAACATTGACGGCGAGCTCAACTTCGAGCGAGAGGTCACGTTTGGCGTTGCCGATTTCCCATTGCCATACAATGGCATACTTGGCAAATCCGGCACTACGCCTAGTTCATGGCTGCCTCTCATTATGCTTACAACTTACTCAAGATGCCCGGCCGATAAGCGTCATTTCTGTCCATGGCGACAAGAAGGGCGCTTATCTGTCCGACAAGATTCTCGGGATCGCGGCAGCCAGCAGAAAAGCAAATCACTTGCGGCTGAAGCTCCGGGGAAGAACCACCAGGTCGGCAAGAGCTCTTTTGCCCTCCGGCAGCGCACCTCTTGGTGCTGCGCTACCGTCGAGGCGCGCCATCGAGCTCCACCGGCAAGTGCAACAAGGCGATGGCGGCTCCGCCTAAGACCAGAAGGTGCCGCCAAGGAGGGCGGCTTGGTGGTACCTTCACCATCGGTGCTGCAACGATCCTAAATAGGAAGGCGAGCTCGTTGCTCTGCGGGCGAATGTCGATGTGTTTGCATGGCAACCATCGACATCCCGGTGTTCAGAAAGTAATTGAGCCCCACCTAGCTATCTGTCCTCACCTTGGCCCGTCAAGCAAAAAGTTAGGAAGCAGGCGGTGGGCGCCAAGAGTTCATAGTAGAAGAAATCAAGAAGTTGGAAGCAGCGGGGCTTGTCGGAGGAGTCCTCCATCCCATGTGGTTGGCCAATCCGGTGGTTATGCATAAGGCTAATGGAAATGGAGACTTTGTATTGACTTCAGAGATGTTAATAAAGCCTGTCCCAAAGACCCATTTCCCTTGCCGCGTGTCGACCAGATTGTTGATTCCACGGCTGGATGTGATCTGCTTTCATTTCTTGATGCATATTCAGGATATCATCAGATCTTCATGGCAGAAGAGGATGAAGAGAAAACCGCTTTCATTACACCATGTGGCACGTACTGCTTCATACGAATGCCTTTCGGTTCAAAGAATGCTGGTTCAACCTTTGCCATAGTAGTCCATGATGCCCTTGAACCACAGATACACAGAAATGTAGAAGCATACATGGATGACATAGTGGTCAAGAGCAAGGACAAAGCAAATCTGGTTCAGGATTTGGATGAAACATTTGCAAGTCTACGCAAGATCAACCTCAAGCTCAACCCCGAGAAGTGCGTGTTTGGAGTCCCTTCGGGCAAGCTTCTCGGGTTCTTTGTGTCTCAGCGGGGAATTGAAGCCAATCCCGACAAGATCAAGGCCATTGAGCAGATTGAAGCACCAAAGCGCGTCAAGGATGTCGGAAGGCTTGCGGTTCGCGTGGCTGCTCTCGGCCGCGTTCATCTCTAAATCTGCTGAAGCAGCATACTGCCGTTTTTCAAGATTTTGAAAAAGCAGGTCAATAAAATGGACTCCGAAGCGGAGGCTGCGCTGCGAGACTTGAAGAGATACCATCCTCGCTCAATACTTGTCACACCTAGGCCACAAGAGAAGTTACTCTATATATAGCGACCAATCAAGTGGTTAGTGCTGCGTTAGTAGCGGAGAGGAGGCGGATGATGAGCGGCAGCAAGGCGATTGCATCGGCTGACGGCGAGGCTTCACCGTCAAGCTCTGGTCCCGACAAGAACAGATCAGCGGAGTTGCGACAAGATCTGAGAAAAAGATGGTGCAGCGCCCAGTTTACTGTCGGTTCCCTTACTGCGGGGCTAGATCAAGGTGATACGGTGTGCAAAAGCTTCTTCGGCCTCCTCATGGCCTCGAAAGCTGCGCCATTACTTCCAAGCTGCGAGATAACGAGTTGTCACTCGCTTTCCGCTAAAGAGGATATTGCAAAATCCGAAGCAACAGGCAGGATTGTCGGTGGGCCTTTGGGCTATCAAGCTTTGGTCTCAAGTTGAAAGCACTTCAACTATCGAAGCAGGGCATTGGCAGAATTTATAGCGAGTGGACACCAGCAAGATGAAGAAATTCAGAGGCGAGCATCCCGTCAAGGAGGCAAATAAAAGAGTGGCTGATGTACTTTGGCGAACCTTCTCGCTGCAAAGCGCCCGGTGCGGCGTCTTTGCTTATCGCACCCGGAGAGCACCTCAAGTACATAGTCCGGATGCACTTTCCCGGGAACAAGCAACACATATCTGCAGTATGAAGGCTTGCTTGCGGTCTCGAGATTGCGGTGGACCTTGGGATCAAGAAACTCATTGTCGGGGGACTTCGCAACTTGTCGTCCGCCAAGTAAATAAAAGATTATCGAGTCCGTTGATGGAAGCCTCGTCGATGAAGTGAGGAAGATGGAAGAGCACTTTGAAGGCACTGCAAATGGAACCGTTCCAGAGCTCGAGCGATATAGCTGATGGCCTCTCCAAATGTACGCGCTTAAGTTACTGTGGAACCAGGGATTTTGTGCTCAAGCTAACTCGATAGCCCGTAACACCATCAACAGGGAAAAGCAAGAAAAAGAAAATTGATTTCCGGCGACTACTTTCCGGCGAGATCCCGGAGCCGCCGCCAAGAAGGTCCCTAAAATCAATGCAAATATCACTAAGGAGCGATGCTGCTCGACAAACCCTCTGATTTGTATCGTTGAAGCAAGCGCTCCCGACAAGTTTCGCTCCGGCAAACTTGTCGGGGATCATCAACTCGGTGAACCCGCGAGTTCTTGCGTAGAAGCTGATGTTCCTTGATGATAGAAGAGCCTTTAGTCCTTGTTGTCGAGCCACTGGCTCCAGCATGGGCACGACAAATCGTCCATTTCCTTGGATAGGAGAACTTCCGAAGAGCAAGAAGAAGCGGAAAAATTAGCCCGGCGGTCAAGTATGTACCGGTTTGTTGACAACATCACATGCGGAAGAAGACTCAGCGGTGTGAAATTGAAGTGCATTTGCGGGAAGATGGGCAGAAGCTGTTGGCGAGAGATACATGGAGGCATATGTGGTCACCACATTGCCGCAAAAGCACTAAAGCAAAGCTTTCCGGCAAGGTTTCTTCTGGCGAAGCCCTCGGGGATCTGCGCACAAGTAACAAAGTGTGAAGCGTGCAGTTCGATTCCAAACAGATACACCAACCAGCTCAAGCTCTCGGGCGATCCCTTTATCCTGGCCCTTCTCGATGCAGGGGCTCGACATCCTCGGCCCTTTCCCCGAGCTGTCGGGGCTTTGAATACTTATGCGTTGCGATCGACAAGTTCACAAAGTGGCGGAAGTGGAACGGTGAGGAAGGTGACAGCCGCGATTAGCGATCAAGTTCTTGGTCAATTGTTTGCGTTTGAGTTCCTAAGAATCATCACCGACAACGGCACCACAGTCCTGAGCCGCACCTTCATGCGATCGCCCAAGATCTTGGCGCCAAGATCTGCTTTGTACATTGCTCATCCGAGAAGCAGCGGTCAAGCGAGAGAACAACAAGCTGAAGTGCTGCGAGGACTCAAGACGAGAACTTTCGACAAGCTGCGCAAGTCACGGAAGAAAGCTGGATCGAAGAGCTGCGGTGGTTCTTTGGTCGATCGGGGCGGCCGTCGAGCCGCGGCGAGACACCTTCGCTCTAGTCTACGGGCGAGGCAGTTCTCCCCACGGAACTCGATATGCAGGTCAGCTCGAGTGCTCGCTTATGATGAGCTTGAGCAAGAGCAGCTGCGACAAGATGGTATTTGCTCCTCGAGGAAGATCGTCTTCGAGCTCTTTGTCTGAGCTGCTCGTTACCGACAAGCTTTGCGTCGCTACCATTCTGCAAACTTAATGCGGAAGCTTGAGGAAAGCGACCTTGTTCTTGGCGCATTCAATCCGCCAAGAACTCCAACAAGTTGGCCTTGAAGTGGGAAGGCCCTTATCGGGTGAAGCGAGTCACTCGCCCGGCGCTGTCGCCTTGAGACCCGAATATGGCGTTCGGTGAGCAATTCCTGGAATATAGAGCATCTTAGCAAGTTCTACCCATAAGGCGCGGTTGCGGAACCTATTCCGACAACCAACCTTTAATACAAGTCTTGCCGCTGTTGCATGTAATCCTTTGTACAAAGCGAGGCGCGAGAACCCGTGCATCGATAAAGCCTATGTGTTGCGCACAACTTGTCAATACATGCCCACATAATCATATATGCATGTGTTTACTAACGGTTTGTGCAGCATCCGCTTTTGATAGCGATGATGAGCCACTAGGCTCCATAACTTTATTTTCTCTTCTTTCTTCTCAAACAAGAAGAAGGTTCATCCACCCACAAGTTAACGGGGAAGGAGAAGATAATGGTGTGGCCGCCAAGCATCGCTCGGCTAATCGCCTTGCGGAAAATGGAGCAGAAAAGCTAAGTTGCTAGGTTTAAGCGACCAGTTTTAAATTTTTAAGTTATCTTCCTCGAGCGATAGTACTTTGTATGGAAAACCTGTGCGCGGAGAACCGACTCGCGACTAGCTGCGCCCTTACTTTGTTTGAGTCCGCTCAACAACTTAAGTGTGGTGCAACTAGTTGCGACAAGGTTGCTGTCGGGGCGGCATCGCCGGCAGGCTGCTGAAGTTCCGCTTTTCGGCGCTCGCTGACAAGGGTGTTCTTGTTGACAAGTTCCCCTGAAAGCGTAGGGTATAAACATACAAAGTGAGGAATCGAGTAAAAAATAACATTGCATTCGATTGCCTAAGATAGTGTATATTACATAATAACATCGCGGATCTAATAGACTTTTATCTAAACATGATCTCTGGCGACAAGAGAAGAGATAGACTTGGCGGCCTAGTCCCTTGATGCGCCCTCGACCACTAACTCCGCTCACCCTGTCACAATGGGTGCGACAAGGGCTTTGGCGCCGACATCGGCGGATGGAGGCGAGACTTGAGGGCTTTGGTGAAGGCGATGCAGGTTGCGGAAGGCCACCTTCATCAACACCTTACGGAAACCTCGGCGCAGACTTGGCGTGATTCCTCCGCCCGATTGCTTTGGAACCTCTTCCGGAGCAGCTGGATACCCATAACACGCCTTTGAAGAATAGCTGAGCTTGGCTGGGTTGGAGCTTCTCGTCGATTGAATATCCAAGATCTGTCATCCCCAACTCCATCAGCTCATTATGGATGCGTGGCGGCGGTGTCCACAAGACCCTCTGTCCAATGCATTATGCTGTCTCGAAGATTATTACAGGCGGTCACGGCATTCGACAGCAACTCCTCGGTGGCCTTAATCTTTTCCAGCAGGCCCGCTTCCCGCTCCTTGGTGCCATTCAACGTCTCCGTCAAGGTGGTCAAGTTCAGCTCGAGATCCGCCTTGGAGTCCTTGGCGACATCGAGCTCTTTGATCTTTTGAGCAAAACGACCTTGTAGCTCGCCGAGGTGTAGCGTCCTTCTCACGCTCACGCTTCAACCCGGCGACCTCCTCGGCACTTTTACGGAGGTGGACTCCAGCTGAGCCACCCTCGTCTCCAATTCCCTCTTGGCGGCCTCGGTAGCTTGCGGCATCTTTGCCTCCTGAAGTGGCCCGCCAATCATTTGCTCGCGCCTGGCGAATCTTCCTCAAAGCTGTCGAGGTTGATCTTCCGCTGCGCCCAGCTCATCTTCTCGGCGAAGAGCTTCGCCCGGCAAGCCTCTGCTGCTCCTCAACCTCGCCCTTCTCCAAGATGAAGGCCGTGCGCTCCTCAGCAAGCTGCTCCCGCGCCTCTGCTATATCCCGGAGATCTCCGAAGCTGGGTAAACCTGCTCGTGTGCATCGCCTCGATCCGCTCTTTGTGCAATCTCCGCCCCCCTCCAAACCACAAGGGACCCAGGTCCCGTAGGTGTTCGTGGGACACGATCGGTCCTCCCCGACAAGCAGGAGTTCCAGAAAGCCACGGAGGTCTTGTGCGTTGACGGTGGTGCATCTCTGCATACTTCACACCGCCAGTCAAGCAGTGGATGCGGGAAGTCAATGCAGCGGGACCATCCGTAGAGTCGCGCAAACCTCTGAAATGGTCCAGTACGCCTATCATCTTTGATATTGAGGACCACCCTGATCGCATAACTGCGGTCGAGTGCTTGCCGATGTTGGTTTCACCAACTATCCGCAATCTCAAAGTCACTAAGATGCTAGTTGGCGGCGGGGCGGCGAACCTGATCTCCTCGCGGTGCTCGAAGCGGATCCTGACGGCGAGCTCGAAGAAACGGTACATTCAAGGAATTAATCCGGGAAGGAGCAAGCCAAAGGAAAAATCACGTTGCCGGTGACATTTGGCAGCGAATTGAATTTCAGGGCGAGAGGGTCACCTATGGCGTTGCGATTTTCCAAGTATACTTGGCCGTCCAGCACTCGCCAAGTTCATGGCGGCCTCTCATTATGCATACAACTTGCTCAAGATGCCCGGCTCGATAAGTGTCATTTCTGTCCCTGGTGACAAGAAGGATGCTCTTATCTGCGCCGACAAGATCTCTGGGAAGTAGCAACGCGGCGGATCACAAGTCACTTGCCATTGAAGCTCCGGGGGTAGAAGAAGACCAAGTCCGGCAAGAGCTCGATGCCCTCCGGCAAGCGCACCTCCTCGGTCTGCGCTACCGTCGAGATGCACCATTGAGCTCCACGGCAAGTGTAAGAAAGGCGATGACAGCTCCGAAACCAAGAAGGTGTCCGCCAAGGAGGGCGGCAGCTGGTGGTACCCTCACCATCGATTGCCCGCTTGACCCTAAATAGGAAGCGGCTCGTTGCTCCTGCGAGGCGACGTCGGCGTGTTTGCGTGGCAACCGTCGACATCCCGGTGTTCCCGGAAAGTAATTGAGCATCATCTCGCTACGTCCTCATCGCGACCCATCAGCGAAGAAGTCGAGAAGCAGGCGGTGGGCGCCAAGAATTCATAGCAGAAGAAATCAAGAAGTTGGAAGCAGCAGGCCTTGTCAGAGGAGTGCTCCATCCTACGTGGTTGGCCAACCCTGTAGTTGTGCACAAGGCAAACGGGAAATGGAGGCATTGTATCGACTTTACCGATGTTAATAAAGCTTGTACCAAAGACCCATTTCCCTTGCCGCGTATCGACCAGATTGTTGACTCCATGGCTGGATGTGATTTGCTTTCATTTCTTGATGCATACTCACGATACCATCAGATCTTCATGGCAGAAGGCGGCGAAGAAAACGCATTCATCACCCCATGTGGCACATACTGTTTTGTCACGGATGCCTTCGGATTAAAGAATGCGGTTCAACATTTGCAAGAGTAGTTCCACGGCTTTTGAGCATAAATACGAAATGTGGAAGCCTACATGGATGACATAGTGGTCGAGAGCAAGGACAGGGCAACTCTGATTCAAGATTTGGATGAAACCTTTGCCAATCTGCGCAAGATTAACCTCAAGCTCAACCCCGAAAAGTGCGTGTTTGGAGTCCCCTCCGGCAAGCTTCTCGGGTTTTTCGTGTCTCAGAGGGGAATTGAAGCCAATCCCGACAAGATCAAGGCCATTGAGCAGATTGAAGCACCAAAGCGCGTCAAGGATGTATGAAGACTTGCGGTTGCATAGCTGCTCTCGGCGAGGTTTATCTCTGGAGTCTCTGGCCAGCGCCCTGCCATTTTCAAAAATTTAAAAAGGCAGGTCAATGAAATGGACTCGGAAGCGAGGCTGCGCTGCAGAGACTTGAAGAGATACATCCTCCACTCCGGTACTTATGCACCTAAGCCACAAGAGAAGTTGCTGCTATATTTAGCGGCGACCAATCAAGTGGTTAGTGCTGCGTTAGTAGCGGAGAGGGAGGCGGATTATGAGCTGGCAACCGTGGCGGAGGCATCCAGCGACAAGCATGTCACAGCCCCAGATCAGCCCTAGAGCTTGCTTGTAACTAGTAGCATTGCATTTGTGCACCATGTTTAAATTCCATTTAATTTTGAAATGGGGATTTGTGAAACCCTCAGAATAATTTTTGGAAATGACCCAAAAATAAAAAATTGCTCCAAAAGGTCCAAGAAAATGCTCATGTGGCCCTCTGAAAATATTGGACAGAGATAATAATCAAACCAATATTTTTGGGAGTTCATAAGTATTTATATTTGGGCATTTGGAATTAATGCATACCTAATTGCATTGGATATATATTATTATATATATAAAATTTTGTCCAAAAATTGTGCCTTTTGTTGAGGAGCTCTGGAATAATATAAATAGCTCCTATAAAAATTGGCATAATTAAATAAAGTGATTTGGTATTTTAAATAAATCAAACAAATGTCGAGAATGTTTAAAAAAACAAAATAGGAAAAAACCCTTACGACTTACCTCCCCATGGCCCAGCTCACATGCGGCTGGCTTGGCAGCCCAGTGCCCAAGGTGGCAGCCAACCGTCCCCTTCCTCGCGCCCGGGAGGGACGAGGGGAGCCTTGCCTTGGCCATGTGTGACCACCCAGCGTCCATTGGGGACCGTCTTCCGCCACCTCCTGCTTCCTCCCTCGTGCATACAGACACCACTGGAATGGCGCCGCGCCCGCCCGACCGCTCCCTCTCCCAGTCCTCTCCTCTCCTCTCCTCTCCCTCGCTCTGGCCGAACCCAAAAGCGCCACCGCCCGCGCTGCTGCGCCGTGGCCGTAGCCACCGCACCCCTTGAGAGCATCGGAGGCGCCCCCAAGCTCGCGTCGTCGACCTCGCCCTCCTGTCAAGCCCGCATGAGCCGGAGGCACCGCTGCTGGCGCCATCGCCATCTTCTCCATCTCCGGCCACGGAGATCGCCACCGTCATTCGCCCCCGTCCGCGTTTCCCCAAGGCGCGTAACAAGCTCCCGGGATCCGTCGTGAGCCCTCTACCTATCCCCTACCTCCCGTGCTCGATTACGCGTAGCCACCGCCCCCTCCGATCCGGCGCCCTCGCCGCCCGGCCATGTCGCCGTCGTGGCTACGGCCGTGCAAACAGCGTCGAGCACACCACCGTGCTCAACACATCTCCGAGGCCGTGCTTGACACCGATTTCTCCCGCGTGCCCTCTGGTGCCAACCCACACCCACCGAACTCCGGCCGCCGCCAAACACGCCGCCCGGCGTCGATTCCGACCGCCCGAGCTCAACCCACTCCACCAAAGCTTGGCTCCTCCCAGCTCCTCCTAGATGCTTTCCCGATCCATTTGGTGGCGAATGGCAAATTTCACTTGCGCCCGCGTCGCGCTTCGCCGGTGATTAACGCGGCGCCCGTGACCAATGACGGCGTGGGTTGACCTTTGCCGGTTTGACCTCCCCTCTCCCTCAGCGACATGCGGGCCCTTGCATTAATTAAGTTAGATTAGTATTAACTAAGTTAGGTTAGTTAGTTAGACAACGGCGTGTGGCCCCACCGTCAGGTTTACCAACCAGCCGCAGATTGACCTGCTGACATCATGCTTGCGTAGTCTTGGCCAATATTATATTTTCTGGATTTAATTAAATCAGGAAATTCAGAATATATTCAAAACTTCAAAAATTCATAGAAATTCAACCGTAACTCGGATGGAAATAATTTATATATGAAAAATGATCAGAAAAATATGAAGAATCTGTTTATGCCATGATCATGCATGTTTGAACAAGTTAACCCCACTGAATAGGATGAATCATGATTAGGGTAATTTATGAAATAGCATTTGGGGTTGGAGTTCAACCTTGTTTGAATTCCACTTCAACTAACTTGGATTATTATTGCACTAGGTAAATTCAGTTCCTTAACATGATCATGCATCATATATGTGCATTGCATTGATTGTGTTCTCTCTTGTTTGCGGTAATTGTCCCTCCGGTGAGCGATGTCTGCAAGCGATGAGTTCGATGACACCGATGAAGAACTATATTATCTTGAAGTGCCGGGCAAGCAAAACCCCTTGTTCATTCGATATAATCACTCTCTCGCCCTGCTCTATTTTACTGCATTAGGACAACAACGACTCATGTGTTACTTGCTGCGGTAGCTGAACCCCTTGATCCTTTGCATGACTGTCATTCCACGATAATTAGATGAAACCCACTAGTATGAGTAGGAGTTGTTTGAGCCATGTTGTGCCTACTCATTTATGTTTGTTTGTCATGCACTTTACTGCTTAGAGTTGAGTGAATTACGATTCGCCGGGAATGAATTGGAATGGTTGCGTGAACATGTCCTCTGTGTGTGAGCTAAGTGTGTGAACACGATTTGGTAAAAGTAGCGGTGAGAGGCCATGTAGGAGTACATGGTGGGTTGTCTCATTGCAGCCGTCCTCGAGGAACTGAGTTACGTGTTTGTGATCCATGAAAGCAGTTACTACCACGCATTGGGCCCCAAAACCAATGGACCGTCTCGGCTTCTTGACCACCCTTGTCCTCGGTCAGGGAGTTGCAAGTAGTTTACGGTGTTTGTAGCATCTTTGGGGGCGCCATAGCATGACCTTAGGGGTGGGTTGTGTTGCGGTAGGCACCGTGGTTGATGTACCAGTGCCGTTTGGTATCTCGGGAACCCTGCACACATCGTTCGGGACTGTATGGGAAACCTCGGCGGACTCCTGCGGATGGAACCGAATAGGCGATAAACCTGGACTCGAGACTTGAGTGTTTAGGTAGGCCGTGGCCGACACCCGTTGGGCTTCGCTTGAAGGTTGCAGTACATGTCGTGTAGCGGCGGTAAGTGGTGAGCGTGTGTGAAGAAGTACACCCTGCGGGGTTTAATATGATCTATTGAATAGCCGTGTCCACGGAGAAGGACTTCTGGGTTGCCTATATCAGTTCATAGACAAGTGAAAGTGGATACCCTAAAATGCGCAAGATAAGCGTGAGTGCTATGGATGGCGTTCTCGTGGGAAGGCAGGGCGGGTCCATAGTGGTGTATTGATATGGTGAATATGTGGACTCGTGTGAGCCACCTCAAAAGAGTTACTTGCGATCGTAGTTCAGGATAGCCACGAGTCAAAGCTGGCTTGCTGCGGTCAAACTCCACCACCCCTTTTGATAATGATGCATATGTAGTTAGTTACGATGTAAGTCTTGCTGAGTACAATTGTACTCACGTTTGCTTATTTTATGCTTTGCGAGAGGCGTCGGTCTCGCTAGTAGTTCCGTGGACTTGACGTTTAGCTTGTTACCTCAGCTACGATCTTGTGCCCGGCGAGATCTGGTAGATAGTCGGGCTTCTCGGCCTTTTTCATTTATAGTTATGCGTACCCGGACATGTTTAGCTTCGCTTGTGCTTGACTTGTATGCTCGAGTGTTGGGTCATGAGACCCATGTTTGTAATATCTCGCTCCTCGGAGCCTAATGAATAATATTTTGAGTCGTAGAGTTATGTTGTGATGCCATGTTGTATCTACACATATTGAGCATATTGTGTGTATGTTTGAAATGCTTGGTATGTGTGGGATCCGACAAACTAGTTGTTTATCCTTGGCAGCCTCTCATATGGGAAATGTAGTCTCGTGCCTCCGGCGATAGTAGTCCTTCTGGCCGGTTCACGGAGTCTGCTAACCCAGCACTCTTGCTTGGACACTTGGTGGCGGCATGTGTTTCGCCGTTCCTATATACATCCCTTGAAATGTCAGCGGTGTTATTGAGTCTGCCTAGCACTGCTACAGCCGGGATACGAGTCTGTTAGCCAGTGCTACAGCCGAATATATCGTTGATGACCGACATGTTCGATGTGATTCATGTATGCTGTCCCCATAGGTTAAGCGCCGCTTTGGGTTCACGACTAGCCATGTCGGCCGGGTTCTTCGTCATATGGATGCTAGCGACACTATCATATCGTGAGCCAAAAGGCATAAGCGGTCCGGGCCATGGTAAGCGACACCGTAGGAATACCGTGCGTGAGGCGCAAAGTGATATGATGTGTTACATGCTAGATCGGTGTGACTTAGGATCGGGGTCTGACAGCGTTAGTATCGAGCTTGACTGCAGGATTACCAAGCCAAACTGGTGAAGTTGTGTCTAGAAATGCTTTAGTTATATGTAGGGAATTGATTGTGGAAGGAGCGTAAGGCTCTTTTACTCCTTATACCTCATGGCCTTACGATCGAGTCATCCTCTTCTCTTATCTGGGGTCTAAGAACTAGGCTTCTCATCTATCTATTAGGATGGCGTGTTACTAATCCATAGACTTATAAGATTGTTGGGTTTAATCCCGGTTCAGTTCCTACTATTCTGTATGATAGCTGTTGATCTCAGAATCTTGTTATGATGTTGTTGAGTGGTTATGCCACCATTTTTGCAGGATGTCTCAAATCATTTTGAGCATTTACAGCCGTTATCTGTCCGAGTCATCCAGGTCTCTAAATAGTCGATGCATTTGCAAACTCTTTCCTTCGTTCGATGACCTTTTTGGTCAGAATAAGCACACCACTCGGTAAGTTGAGGTACCCTGTTGCCTCGACATATATGTTGGAACTATTATTATGACCCTAGGTGTCTAGGAAGTCACCTAGCAATTTAGCTATGCTTTTGTATCCCGGTCACGATGATTCATCCATCACTTTGAAAGCATCCTTGATGCCATTTAGTAGTAGGTATTCTACTCTGGGTTCTTGAACCGAGATTCATCCTACTTCATGTTGTTAGTATTTGCTAGTGCCTTTAGGATATTAGTAACCTTTGCGATAGTCCTCAAGGTCCGTGGTATTTCCTTCTTCCAAATACCATGAACTAATTATGGCAGAACTTCTTTTGAACCAAAAGATCACAACTAGAGTACTCTTGAGGAGTTCTCCATTCATACTTGTGACTCTGCCAATTCTACCTTTTCTGCATGGGTTATCCGGAAGAAATGTTGAGCTTGCTCGACATACTAATCTGTGCATCCACAACTCAGAAAATTATATGTTCCTTTGAGTTGTTCTCTTAGATGCCTTCTGACCTTCATCTATCAATTCATAGCCAAGGGTATGTGTGCATTTGTGTTCATCGATGCCTTTTATCCTTGTGGTCCGTCAAGCCATTCTATTCCGGAATGACTAGGAGAAACAAACTCCAGTACCTCATCCATTTCCAGGATTGGGTCAAAGTAGTTGTATCCATGAGATCAAAATGCCAATTCAGCTTTTGATTCTGTTCTACCCAAATATTGCCATCTTATGTCAAGAATGTCATGGGAATTGCACAACCTCCTAGGAATTCTTGATACAGTGATACTTCTCACCATCATTGTTCATTTCTCGGTTCCGTGTTGATGTAACCGGAAAGCCGACAAGTGAATTGTGATGTGTGAAATCAATACCCCGAGCAACTTGTTGTTTGGTAGTGAATGGACAATATTCTCATTCTTAGCGTGTTGGTTATTAAACCATCATCCTAAGATTGATCGTGCTACCTAGTCCTTAGTTTTGGTGCACCCCTCGATTGATGAGTTAGGATTTTGTCAAGTCCTCACTCCCTTAATCATATCATCTTGCCTTGAAAAGCAAGATTGTTCTCGAGCTTAGTAATATATCGGTGGTTCATGACTTTCCAAATATCTTCTTGGAAGTGTTATCAGGTTGTCACCTGGCTGTTATGTTGAGCTCGTGATCAAGTTGGTTCCCTGTGAACCACCCTTTCTCCAAGAATCTGTGTTGGGTATCCCTGAGCTAGTTGGTTAAGCTAGACAACAACTTGGAGAGTTGGAAGATAAAAGCTTGCCTAGCCTAGTTCGCTCCAAGGGATATTCTGTGTAGTGTGTGTTGAAGAAAGATGATATCTTCATCGATTGGTTCTCGTGATCGGTTGTTGGACCTATTGTCCTACCAATTCTTTGATTTGAGTATGGGCCATTGTCAAGTCAAATCAGAACCAACGATATTCGTAATGTTGTCTTACTCGTGGTTGATCCCTCGAGCATACACCATTATATCTTTTGGTGCGACCAATGCTATCACCGTGTTCACATGATGGTGGAAGTCGATGATATGGAAATTCCGATGAGTTCTGTTGAGCCCATCGGTAGCATTTGTCTCCCCATGAGTCATGTTGAGCATCAACCTAGTGTTGGAAATTTGTGTAAGCATTTCTTCGTGTGCCGTTCATGAAGCCTAAGCTGGATGTAAGTAGCGACTTTCTCGAATTCATGTGCATCGATGCAAGTTGCCGCCGTGAATTTTAGAAAGGTTTGTTTTGCCTCCTCGGAATCATCCCAATTCAGTCATGCATATGTGCGAAGTATTCATAGCACGGAGACTTGCAACCTTCATTCTATATGTATTCCTAGCACACCAAGCCGCTGATTGATTGGTTCAAGGAGAAGAAGTTCCTTCCTAAGACCATGGCTTATACAAGGACTTCAATATCCTCGAGGATGGTTCCCCACCGAACTTCGGTAGTGTTTTATTATAAGACTACCATGTGGTCATGCTTGTCTAGGACAAACATGTTCACATGTTTGTAGCAAAACCAGCTCATGTTTTGGAGCTTGCTATCGTAGTTCATATCCGAGAATCTCATAGCGCCATCTCGTCGAATTGTGTTGCAACCCTTCCTTTCAGACATGATGAGTCTGAAATATCCTAACACCAACCAGATCTGAATCTCAGGCAGATATGATGGTTGGAACATCAACAGTTGCATTCGTTCCCAGCTTGCCGTCCTTATGCCATTTCACTATGGGCTGCCTTCTTAGTACATTCTGTTCAAGATCATCCTCAAAAATGGACTTACCATGGGTCCCCTCCACCTCCGACGATAAGCAAAAATCATCCATTGCGTTGTCTTCAACAAGGTAGTCCACATCATCCATTCTAGTCCGGGTGTACCATTTCTTTGCATTCCATCAAATGATCGCTTGTGTTTGCCTTAGGCTGGTATAAAGAGTTTCAATGATCTCTGTATCAAAAGTAATTCTTTTTGCCACTTAAGGGAATAGTTCCTCGCGTCACCATTTTCGAGGTGGCCCGTTATTGAATCCTGGTAAATATTTTCTCACCACCTTGACACCATCCACCATCTGTCTAAGCGTGGAATTGTTGCCACCAATCAAAACCCATCGTTTGTTCCTCCATCCCTCTCGATGTGTTTTGTGTCTCAACTCGAGATGTGTCACCGTCTCGGTCCAGTGAGCGATCATGTTTACTTGATCTTCGTGAAGGTCGAATCTTGTAGGGTTTCCCTTCCTTACATTGTCGTGTCAAGTGAAGACCTCGAAACCAAGGCGTCAAGACCAAGATGATGGAGTGAACCAACATTTTCGAGGAGGCAAATGGATCATGGAGATTGTGATAGTTTGTGACTTCCCTTTTCCTCTTGCCTCACGTCTTGAATCTAGGGCGAGATTCTTGTTTAGTCAGGGTGAGGTATCCTGACCCAGATCAGCCTAGAGCTTGCTTGTAACTAGTAGCATTGCATTTGTGCACCATGTTTAAATTCCATTTAATTTTGAAATGGGGATTTGTGAAACCCTCAGAATAATTTTTGGAAATGACCCAAAAATAAAATATTGCTCCAAAAGGTCCAAGAAAATGCTCATGTGGCCCTCTGAAAATATTGGACAGAGATAATAATCAAACCAATATTTTTGTCAGGACCCCGATTCCAAGTCACATCGACCTAGCTGGTAACACCTCATATCACTTTGCGGCCTCACGCACGGTATTCCCAGGTGTCGCCTTACCATGGCCGGGACCGTTTAGTCTTTTGGCTCACGTATATGATAGTGTCGCTAGCATCCACATGACAAAGAACCGGGCCGACATGGCTGGTCGTGAACCCAAAGTGGCACTAACCTATGGGGACAGGCATACATGAATCACTTGAGCATGTCGGTCATCAGCGTATGAACTCGGGCTGTAACCTTTGGGCTATGAGGACTCCGGTATCCCGGGCTGTAGCAGGCTAGGCAGGACTCGAGTATCACGCGTGACATTTCCCGAAGGAACGGACATAGAGCGAAATGAAACACATGCCGGCCGAGTCAAGTGTCCAAGCAGTAGTCTTTGGGCTAGCAGGACTCGGTGAACCGGGCTGTAGCGGACTACTATCGCTCGGAAGCACGAGACTACATTTCCCCATATGAGAGGCTGCCAAGGATAAACAACTAGTTTGTCGGATCCCTCATACCAAGCATTTCAATCATACGCATAATATGCCCGATATGAGTAAATACAACAAGGCATCACAACAAAACTCTACAACTCAAGTACTTTATTTAAGAGGCTCAGAGGAGCCATACATAACTATAGTCATACAGGTAGGGGTCACATGACCCAACACTCAAATCATACAATCATACAAGCACATGCGGAAGCAAAGTAGTCTGAGTCAGACTCTAGAAAGAAAAGAAAGCTTGTTGGAGCCTTTCTATCTACAATGGCCCTTCACAAGTCTTAGATGCACACAGGTGGCTAGCTTACTAAATCGAAGTCAACATCTACATAGAATCCGTCGGAGGGTAGTATAGTCCTCTGAAAAATATTGATTAAGCAAACATGAGTACAAAAGTACTCAGCAAGTCTTCCACAGAATCCTATCATACATGCACATTCTCAAGGAAGGAAGTGGAGTTATTTGCAGACAAGCCAGCTTTGACTCTTGGCTAAGCTATCCTCGTGACACACTTTGTAAAGCATTTTGTGGTACGAGTCCACTAATCACCATCACAATACTCCACCGTGGATCCTCTCGTCATCCCGAGAGGCCATCCACGATACTCACACTATCTTGAGGCTTTTAGTAGTATCCATTTACTTGTCTATGAACTGATATAGGTAACCCGAAGTCCTTCTCCGTGGACATGGCTATTGAATAGATCATATTTAACCTGCGGTGTACTTCTTCACACGCTCTCACCACTTATAAATCGTTTACGACATGTACTAAACAACCTTCAGCGGAAGCCCAGCGTGGGTGTCGGCCACAGCCTACCTAAACACTCAAGTCCCTAGTCCGGGTTTATCGCCTATTGGGTTCCATCATGAGAGTCGGCGAGGTTTCCCATACAGCCCGAGCGATGTGTGCAGGGTTCCCGAGATACCAAGCGGGCACTCGGTACACGACCCCCAGTGCCTACCATAACACAACCCACCCCTAAGGTCAGCGTTGCGTCGGCCCCTGACATGCTACAAACACGAAACTACTTGCAACTCCGGACTATGAGCAGGGGTGGTTAAGAAGCCGAGAGGGTCAATTAAGGATCCCAATGTGTGGTAGTAGCTAGTTCATGGATCACAAACACAGATCTCAGTTCTTAAGTTGGCTTCAATGAAACAACCCACCATGTACTCCTACATGGCCTCTCATCGATACCTTTACCAAATCGTGTTCAACACTTTCACTCTCGAACCAACACAACCTTTCCTCCAGTTCATCATCCCGATGAGCGGACGACACAACTCTAAGCATAGCAAGCATAGCATGGTAGGAATCACAAACATGGCTCAATCAACTCCTACACATACTAGTGGGTTTCATCTAATTCTTGTGGCAATGACAGTCATGCAAAGGAAGTGGGTTCAACTACCGCAGCACACAACAGTTGAATCGCGTTGTCTTAATGCGATAAGCGAGAAGCGAAGCGAGAACATGGGTTTGTATCGGAATGATCAATGATTTGCTTGCTGATGGGCTGGGGTGAGAACTTCCCTTGGATGGGTAGTCGAGGTTATCTTGAGCGAGAACCTATCATGAAAGCACACCGAAATAAACACACAAGACAATATGCAACAATATGATGCATGCTATGACATGGCAATATGGATGTGTGTTGGTCTAATGCAAGTTGAAGAACAGGAGATGAACTCATTTGAATCAAGGATTCAAATGATAGCTCATTGAGTTAGTCCTAATGGTGCAATATCTTATTCTGGTTATCCAGCATAGTTAACTTGTTTTAACATGCATGAAACCTGTACCAATGGATAGAGTGTATTTTTCTGATAATTTTTCATATATAAATCTTTGCATTTGGAGTTATAGATAAAAAGTTATAAGCATTTGAAATTTGAATTATATTCGGAATTTATTATATAAAAATAAATCCAGAATTTGAATTATCTTGTCGGACATGAGGTCAACATGCGTCGAGGGGTCAGCAGGTCATCGAGTCAAACTGACCAGTGGGACCCGCATGTCGAGAGTTAGTTTAACTAATTAACAATTAGAACTAATCCTAATTAGTTAACGAAGAGGTCCACTGTCATTGACTCAGGCAGTCAGCAGGGGCCACGGTCATGGTCGATGGTCAACTTCATGGCGTCTAGCCTTGGCCGAGGCAGTATGGTAATGAACAAAGTGCTTTGCACTTTCCGGCCACAAATGGGGCGAGGAGCATCTCGTGGAGCTGGAGATGAACCGCGGTGTTTGGTGGGGTTAGTTGGGGTCGGGGTGGCGGAGTTGGCGCCGGCTGACGAGTCGAGGCGGCGGGGCTCGGGTGATGTCGGGCTAGGTGCTAGGGGCGAGGTGAGGTGCGTGGAGTGCATAGTTAGGCCCAGCGCAACTCGGTGAGTCACGATGGACAGGGTGGCGTGGCCGTTGGGTGGCGGAGCCTCGTCGGCTGACGAGCTCCGCGGCGGTGGGTTCGGGTGATCGGCGTGTGCTCGTCGTGGTGCGAGGAGAGAATGGAGAGGATGGGGAGGTAGCGAGGCTCACGGTGATCTCGTGAGAGCCTCGTCGGGGTCGAGGATGCTCGATGGCGGCGGCGGCGAAGGGATCTCCGGCGGTGGCGGAGTCGAGGCGAGTCGGTCTTGGCGGCCAGGCGACGAGGAGCTCGGGGCTTGGCTTGTTCGTGGTCGGCAATGGCGACGGACAAGGTCTCGTGGCGTGGGGCGGCGGTGGCTCTGGCTCTGACGGAGGAGGCGGCGGCAGTGGCGTCGGCCATGGCGAGGGGCGAGGAGAGGAGGCGGGGGAGAATGGGGTGTCACAGGGGTGAGGCGGCGGCGTGGAGGTCGTCGAGGCGTGGCGGCGAGGAGGTGAAGCAGGTGGCGGCCGGCTGCGTGGCGCGCCCTGCGCTCGCCGGCGGGCACCAGGCTACTGCTGGCCGAGCCAAGCAGCTCATTGGCCAGTGGCTCTTTGGGCTGGGCAGCAGGTGGGCGAACGCAGCTGACAGGTAAGGTTTTCCTTTTTTTAGTTCTTTTCTAATTTACGTAACTTTGTGGGGTTTATTTAAAATACCAAAACTATTTTAAAAATCACCAAAATGCTCTGGTCACTTGTTGGAATATTCCCAACATGAAACATTTCGGTTTGACAATTTTGAACATTTAAAATATTTTATATAATTTAAAATGCTCATTTCAAAAACTTGTGGATTAATCCTAGAACCCTTAGATGACCTAGAAAATGGTACACCTTCTTTGACATGGGTTCCGAACCAAAACAAAGAGGATGAGCATTTTGAAGGGCATTTGAGTTCATTGAAATAATTTTTAGTAAACCCTAGTTGTTTTAAGGGGGGTTGCAGGGTTTCTGCCTTCCCCATTTCAAATTCAAATGAAATTTAAACATGATGCACACCTAATGCATGGTCTATACGGGATGTGACAACTCACCCCACTCAAAAGAATCTCGTCCGAGATTTAGGATCTATTCGAAAAAGGTGGGATACTCAAGTGAAGGCGATCCTCCCTTTCCCAAGTTGCTTCTTGCTGGAATGGTTTGACCATTGAACCTTTAGAAACTTGATATTCCGGCGTCGGGTGAGTGCGCTCGGCTTGATCGAGATCTGAGCGGGATATTCTCGATAGGTGAGGTTATCTTGGAGATCAAGCGTTTAGTGGTCCACTCCACGGATAGGATCAGAAAGCAGCGCTGAGTTGGGAAGCGTGGAAGACATCATGGACTCTGGAAGATCGGAGGTAGTTCAATTGGTAGGCAACTTCCCTCGTTTGGCAAGAATCGAAAGGGTCCAATGTAACGAGGAGCCAACTTGCCTTTGATACGAAGCGATGGGTTCCCTTTAGAGGAGTAACCGAAGGTAAGCCTTCTCGCCAATTTCATAAGCCATAGGCTTATGCTTGCGATCATATTGGCTCTTTTGGCGAGATTGGGCTGTTTTCAATTTCTCACGAATAAGCGAACTTGCTCTTACGCTTCTGGATCATGTCCGGGCCAAGAGTTGTCTCTCCCGGTTTCGACCAGTTAAGAGCGTTCGACATTTCCGTCCATAAAGAACTTGAAAGGGCTTTGCCCAAGCTGGCTTGATAACTATTGTTATAAGCGAACTTCGGCGAATGGAAGGCATTTCTCCCAATTCATGCGAAAGAGATGTGAGCTCGAAGCATATCCTCTAGGATTTGATTGACTCGTTCTACTTGACCACTTGATTGGGGATGGAAAGCGGTGCTAAAGGAGGCGAGTTCCCATAGCGTTTTGAAACTTTCCCAAAATCGAGAGGTGAAGAGACTTCCACGGTGCGAGTTAATCTCAATGGAACACCATGAAGAGACACTATTCGAGAGATGTACAATTCAGCTAGCTGGCTAGCGGTTATACTCTCCGAGCGGGTAGGAAGTGGGCTACTTTGGAAAGGCGATCAGCGACAACGAAGATAGCGTTATTCCCTCTCTTGGTCTGGAAACCGGTAATGAAATCCATACCGATTTTATCCCATTTCCATTCAGGAATTTCCAAAGGTTGAAGGGTACGGCAGGCCGTTGATGCTCTGCTTTAACTTCGACGACAGAGCGTCGCGATTAGCAATGTATTGGCGATTTCTCTCTTCATCCTAGTCCACCAAAACCTCTGGCGTGATCTTGATACATTTTAGTACTACCGGGATGAATGGTGAGAGGAGAGTCATGAGCTTCCTTAAGGATCAATTGCCGTAGCTGTTGTTTCTTGGGAACCACCAGCGGTTTCAAAGAAGACAACACCTCGTTCATCTATGGAGAAACACTTAGCAGCTCCGCTAGCGATGTTCTCCTTGATCCGAGATATCCCTCTATCATCTTGCTGAGCAGCTATGATTCGATCCGTGAGTCAGGTTTACGCCACCGGGTGGAAAGGAATCCTCGAGGAACAATGTGAAGATTAAGCTTACGAAATTCCTCGTGGAGAATTGGTTGACTTTGTTGTAACATCAGATTGTTACAATAAGATTTGCGACTTAGTCGTCAGCCATGACATTAGCTTTGCACAGGGTGTAGGATATTCCTAAGTGAAATCTGTAATCAACTCGACCAACGTCTTTGCACGAGATTCAAATCCGGTTGGGTGAAGATATATTTCAGACTTTGGTGATCGGTGTAGATTTACATAGCGATTACCCGGAAGGTAATGTCGCCAAGTTTTAGTGCATGAACCCTGCTGCAAGCTCTAGATCGTGTGTGGGATAGTTATCCTCATGTGGGCCTTAGCTGTCGAGATCGTAGGCAATCACATGCGATCTTGCATGAGTATGCAACCTAGTCCTTGTCGCGGTGTCGCATAATAGATAATAAAGTCCTTAGAAATCTGGTGGAACAAATGCAGGGAGCAGATGTCGAGCGTCTTTTCAGTTCTGAAGCTGATCTCGCCTTGTGGCGTCCATTGAACTTCTTATCTTTCTTGAGGAGTTCGGTTAGAGGTTTAACAACTTTAGAAATTCTCGTGAAGCGGCGGCAATAGCTTCGCTAAAGCAGAAACTCGAACTTGCTTGACCGATTCAGGTGGAGTCAATCAAGGGCGGCTTGAACTTCGCTTCGGGATTGACAGCAATGCCCTTACGGAGATTACATGTCCTAGATAGGTCACTTACGGTAACCAGAATTCACATTTAGAGAATTTGGCATAAAGGCGGTGCTCTCGAAGTTTCATCAATACTAGCCTTAGGTGTTGGCATGTTCTTCCTCATTCTTGGAGTAGATGAGTATATCATCGAGGTATACCAGCGAATTTATCCAAGTACTCCATGAAGATCGAGTTCATTAACGAGAGAAAGTGGCTGGAGCATTGGTTAATCCGAAGGACATGACGGTGTACTCGTATTGGCCATAACGAGTGACAAAGGCCGTTTAGGAATGTCCCGTTCTTGATTTTGATTTGATGGTACCCAACCTCAAATCCATCTTGGAAAAAGGCGAGGATCAGCGAGCTGATCATACGGTCGTTGATCTGGGGAGGCGGATACTTGTTCTTGATAGTGACCAAATTGACGGTCGGTAATCTACAACCATCCGATCCGTACCATCCTTCTTCTTGACGAAGAGGGCGGGGCAAGCCCATGGAGATGAACTAGGGCGGATGAAACCCTTTTGCAAGGACTCATCGAGTTGTTTCTTAAGTTCAGCTAGTTCTAGGGGTGCCATCTTATAAGGTCTTCTAGAGATTGGGGCGGTTAGGAATAAGATCTATCACGAACTCGACATCCTGTCGGTGGAACACTGGCAGTTCCTCGGAAAGACATCAGGAAATCACGGACTACGGAATATCTTGAGAGTGCGGAAGGGGTTGGCATTTAAGGAGTAAAGCTGGCGCTTAGACACTCGGGTTAAAACATCCTTTGTTTTGCCGAAGGATGGAGTAAGTTGAACAGTTCTAGTAGAGCAATCAATCTTAGCATAATGGGCTGACATCAGTCCATACCCAAGATGATGTTTATGTCGAGGACTTGAGAGCTATTAGAGATGCAAGAAAGACTAATCATCGACAAAATTTCATTCCATGACTTATTCTAGAGGTTTGCCATCTAGAACCGGAGTTTAATTTCCATGGAGGTAGGCATGTCACGAGAATGTGGTGTTGTGCAATCGAGCATAGCTCTCGAAATAAATGAATGAGATGCTCGGTATCAAAAAGAACGATTGCGGATGGCAATTAACAAGAAAGCGTGCGAGGGCGGCGTTGGGATCCTCATAGGTTTCTTGGCGGAGACATAGTTGACATGGCCACGGCGGTGGCAAGCTGGCTTAACATAGGGCACCTTTCTGCTGGCTTGCGCGACCAGAGACTTTCGGCTTGATTGGGGTTGTTGCAGGGACACTCTCGAATATAGTGGCCCGTCTCTCCACACTTGAAGCAAGTGATCACATTTGGGCGTGGAGCAGCACTAGCAGTTGGACCTCCATAAGTCTTGGGTGGAAAATACGGCTGGTTGGGCGGCGCCTCAAAGGATGGCCTCGGGGTGTACCTAGGTGGTAGAGCAGTATTTGGAACCCAAACCGGCGCTTCGGGATCGAGCGGATGGCGATCGAGAATCACGGATGTGCTTGCGTGAAGCCTCAAAATCAGTCTGCTTGATTTGGTGATAGCCTTATTGACTAACCGGGAAGAGGTACATTCATGCGAGCGGAGATCTCGGCGTAGCTCAGGGCTAAGTCCCTTGCGGAACCTTGCACCTTCTTGGCATCGGTAGAAACTTCTTCGGGAGCATAACGTGCTAACCTCCCAAATTCACGGCTGTAGGCATCCTTTGTCGGCCTACCTTGGGTGGCTGCAGAATTCCTCCTTTTGCGATCCATAAGACCTTACGGAATATGGTGCTCACGGAAGCGGCTTGAACTCATCCCAAGTTGTAACTTGTCCAGCGGACGCATAGCCTCATAATTTTCCCACGAGACTAGCGGGGCCTTCCGGATGATAGGCGGCAAAGGTAACCTTGTTAGCCTCGGCCACGTTGGCGGAGCGCAGCTTGTGGTGGATCTTTGCGAAGCCAATCATCTGCGTCGAGTGGCTCGGCGGAATATTTGAATTTTGGAGGATATAGCTTGGCGAAATCATTGAGTGAAACCACATCGTTTCTTGGCTGGCGTGCTGTGTTTTGTTCAATCCGCTCCAATAAGCGGTTGGTTTAGCGCTTATTGCGTTACGCTTCCGGCATCACCTCGGCCAAAGATGGCGGTTGCGGCAGATCCACATTTCTGGCTGCTTGGCTTCTCCCCTGCTCTGGAACAGCGAGGAGTATTGCAGTGTTGACCATCACGGGAGACAAAGCAAAGGTTTAAACCAGGATGGCAGAATTTAACAAGGAAGTGCGGAAGGTAATGGACAGCATGGAATGCAAAGATGTTCATCCGTATGACATGGTAATATAAAACTGCCATATATATATATACCATCGGTCATACACACCATTCATAGTTTAGTACAAGCGGACGGAGTACAACTATAAGGAAAGGCGTTACATCTCATCGGAAGCATCCCAACTTCTATACATTATTTTCTACACTTAGGAGCGATACACACTAAGTCGTATTCCACGAGTCACGCGGGGCGGTGGGAACACAACTATTACCATACTAGGAATACTACTACTATCTCGAGGCAGCTCCATAGTAGTCCTCATAGAAGTCACCACCCAGACACGGAAGTGGAACATGATCGTCAGGAGCAGACAATCTGTGGGGCACTGTGGACCATAAGGACTCGGATGTGGCCGTGGACCAACAAGCAGTGGCGAGGCAGGCCCACGAGGAGGTGATGCCTCCAACCTCACGCCACTCCATGAAGTCTGGCAGACTCGCCCATACAGGGTACAAGTCTCTCATGTCCATATATCCGGCTTGCCGGCGGTGCAAACCTAGTCGAGTAGCCAGTGGTGAGCGGGCATTAAAAAGCTCCATCACATGAGGCCGGTTCTCACGGTCCTTGTCCTCCGACAACTTCAGTAGTAGTGCGAAGGTGAGTCCTCATGGGATGCATCGCTGTACAAACCCTGAAGGTAGCCATGCGCCCGGGGAAGGATCTTGGCATGTAGCGAAATCGGTGTTGCTCGACAAAGCGATTACAGCTCGAATAATAGTCATCATGGAATAGGCTGCATCTTGCAGACATTCCAATAGTGATTCGAGCCCATAAGAACGATGAAGTGGCTCGATAGCTCCGGGATAGGATGGATAAATCCGGACCGTGCATAGATATTGGCTTTGATTGAAATCCTAAACTGCTCCTCGGCGGTATATTCAGGATACCATCGATAACCAGCCTCAATCATCACCCTAACCAACATGGCGTGTGACCGCACACATCAATGCAACGGTCGAGGCGAACCACTTGGTTACAGGAGCAGGTGGCCATCTGAAAGCACAGCCACAATGCAAAGGCATTAGAATTCCTAGGGAAAATCGGGCAGCATAACATCGTAAATGCTCAAAATCAGATTTGAGACATTACAAAATCAGATTGCATAACCACTCAACAACATCATATCAAAGTTACGGTTCAAATGATAGCATACTAAAATTTAGTAGCTTTGAGGCGAGGATGTAACCAACAATCCTATAAGTTACTACGGATTAGTAACACGTGAACTGATAGAGAGAAGAGCCTAGTCCTAAACCCCGTTGAATGAGAAGAGGATGACTCGGATCGAGAGGGCATAAGGTAAAGAAGTAAAAAGAGCCTTCGTTCCCTCCACAATCAATTCCCTACATATAACTAAAGCATTTCTAGACTCAACTTGACCAGTTTGGCTTGGCGAACCTACGAGCAGCCACTGCTTTCGATGCCAGCGCTGTCGGGACCCGATTCAAGTCACATCGACCTGGTGGTAACACCTCATATCACTTTGCGGCCTCACGCACGGTATTCCACAGGTGTCGCCTTACCATGGCCGGGACCGTTTGCGTCTTTTGGCTCACGTATATGATAGTGTCGCTAGCATCCACATGACAAAGAACCGGGCCGACATGGCTGGTCGTGAACCCAAAGTGGCACTAACCTATGGGGACAGGCATACATGAATCACTTGAGCATGTCGGTCATCAGCGTATGAACTCGGGCTGTAACCTTTGGGCTATGAGGACTCCGGTATCCGGGCTGTAGCAGGCTAAGCGAGGACTCGAGTATCACGCGTGACATTTCCCGAAGGACAGACATAAGAGCGAAATGAAACACATGCGGCCAGTCAAGTGTCCAGCGGTAGTCTTTGGGCTAGCGAGGACTCCGGTGAACCGGGCTGTAGCGGACTACTATCGCTCGAAGCACGAGACTACATTTCCCCATATGAGAGGCTGCCAAGGATAAACAACTAGTTTGTCGGATCCCTCATACCAAGCATTTCAATCATACCATAATATGCCCGATATGAGTAAATACAACAAGGCATCACAACAAAACTCTACAACTCAAGTACTTTATTTAAGAGGCTCAGGAGCCATACATAACTATAGTCATACAGGTGGGGTCACATGACCCAACACTCAAATCATACAATCATACAAGCACATGCGGAAGCAAAGTAGTCTGATCTGAGACTCTAGAAAGAAAAGAAAGCTTGTTGGAGCCTTTCTATCTACAATGGCCCTTCACAAGTCTTAGATACGCCACACAGGTGGCTAGCTTACTAAATCGAAGTCAACATCTACATAGAATCCGTCGGAGGGTAGTATAGTCCTCTGAAAAATATTGATTAAGCAAACATGAGTACAAAAGTACTCAGCAAGTCTTCTACAGAATCCTATCATACATGCACATTCTCAAGGAAGGAAGTGGAGTTATTTGCAGCAAGCCAGCTTTGACTCTTGGCTAAGCTATCCTCGTGACACACTTTGTAAAGCATTTTGTCATTACGCAGTCCACTAATCACCATCACAATACTCCACGTGGATCCTCTCTCGTCATCCCGAGAGAGACCATCCACGATACTCACACTTATCTTGAGGCTTTTAGTAGTATCCATTTACTTGTCTATGAACTGATATAGGTAACCCGAAGTCCTTCTCCGTGGACACGGCTATTGAATAGATCATATTTAACCTGCGGGGTGTACTTCTTCACTGCGCTCTCACCACTTATAAATCGTTTACCGACATGTACTCAACAACCTTCAGCGGAAGCCCAGCGTGGGTGTCGGCCACAGCCTACCTAAACACTCAAGTCCCTAGTCCGGGTTTATCGCCTATTCGGGTTCCATCCATGAGAGTCGGCGAGGTTTCCCATACAGCCCGAGCGATGTGTGCGGGGTTCCCAAGATACCAAGCGGGCACTTTCGGTACAGACCCCACAGTGCCTACATAACACAACCCACCCCTAAGGTCAGCGTTGCGTGCGGCCCCTGACATACTACAAACACGAAACTACTTGCAACTCCGGACTATGAGCAGGGGTGGTTAAGAAGCCGAGAGAGGTCAATTAAGGATCCCAATGTGTGGTAGTAGCTAGTTCATGGATCACAAACACATATCTCAGTTCTTAAGTTCGGCTTCAATGAAACAACCCACCATGTACTCCTACATGGCCTCTCATCGATACCTTTACCAAATCGTGTTCAACACTTTCACTCCCGAACCAACACAACCTTTCACTCCAGTTCATCATCCCGATGAGCGGACTGACACAACTCTAAGCATAGCAAGCATAGCATGGTAGGAATCACAAACATGGCTCAATCAACTCCTACACATACTAGTGGGTTTCATCTGAATTCTTGTGGCAATGACAGGTCATGCAAAGGAAGTGGGTTCAACTACCGCAGCACACAACAGTTGAATCGCGTTGTCTTAATGCGATGCGAGAGCGAAGCGAGAACATGGGTTTGTATCGGAATGATCAATGATTTGCTTGCTGATGGGCTGGGGTGAAGGCGCCCTTGGATGGGTAGTCGAGGTTATCTTGAGGCGAGAACCTATCATGAAAGCACACAAAATAAACACACAAGACAATATGCAACAATATGATGCATGCTATGACATGGCAATATGGATGTGTGTTGGTCTAATGCAAGTTGAAGAGCAGGAGATGAACTCATTTGAATCAAGGATTCAAATGATAGCTCATTGAGTTAGTCCTAATGGTGCAATATCTTATTCTGGTTATTCAGCATAGTTAACTTGTTTTAACATGCATGAAACCTGTACCAATGGATAGAGTGTATTTTTCTGATAATTTTCATATATAAATCTTTGCATTTGGAGTTATAGATAAAAAGTTATAAGCATTTGAAATTTGAATTATATTCGGAATTTATTATATAAAAATAAATCCAGAATTTGAATTATCTTGTCGGCATGAAAGTGAACATGGCGTCGAGGGGTCAGCAGGTCATCGAGTCAAACTGACCAGTGGGACCCGCATGTCGAGGTTAGTTTAACTAATTAACTTAATTAGAACTAATCCTAATTAGTTAACGGAGGGTCCACATCATTGACTCGAGACAGATCAGCAGGGCCCTGTCGAGGTCGATGGTCAACTTCGCGGCGTCTAGCCTTGCCGAGCCGAGCGGCAGGCGGAGCAAAGTGCTTTGCACTTTCCGGCCACCAAATGGGCGTGAGGAGCATCTCGTGGGCTGGAGATGAACCGCGGTGTTTGGTGGGGTTAGTTAGGTCGGGGTGGCGGAGTTGGCCGGCTGACGAGTCGAGGCGGCGTGGGGCTCGGGTGATGTCGGGCTAGTTGCTAGGGGCGAGGTGAGGTGCGTGGAGTGCATAGTTAGGCCAGCGCAACTCGGTGAGTCACGATGGACAGGTGGCGTGGCCGTTGGGTGGCGGAGCCTCGTCGGCTGACGAGCTCAGCGGTGTGGGTTGGTGATCGGCGTGTGCTCGTTGTGGTGCGAGGAGAGAATGGAGAGGATGGGGAGGTAGCCAGGCTCACGGTGATCTCGTAGAAACCTCGTCGGGTCGGGGATGCTCGATCTGGCGGCGGCGGCGAAGGGATCTCGGCGATGGCGGATCGAGGCGAGTCGGTCGGCGGCAACCGAGGCGGCGAGGGCTCGGGGCTTAGCTTGTCGGTGGTCGGCAATGCCAGCGACAGACAAGGTCTCATGGCGTGGGGCGGCAGCGGCTCGGCTCTGACGGAGGGCGGCGGCAGTGGCGTCGGCCATGGCGAGGAGCAAGGAGAGGAGGCGGGGGAGAATGGGGTGTCACAGGGGGTGAGGCGGCAGCGTGGAGGTCGTCGAGGCGTGAGCGGCGAGAGGTGAAGCAGGCGGCGGCCAGCTGCGTGGCGCGCCCTGCGCTCGCCGCGGGCACCAGGCTGCTGCTGGCGAGCCAACAGCTCATTGGCCAGCTCTTTGGGCTGGGCAGCGGGTGGGCGAACGCAGCTGACAGTAAGGTTTTCCTTTTTTAGTTCTTTTCTAATTTACAGCAACTTTGTGGGGTTTATTTAAAATACCAAATCTATTTTAAAAATCACCAAAATGCTCTGGTCACTTGTTGGAATATTCCCAACATGAAACATTTCGGTTTGACAATTTTGAACATTTAAAATATTTTATGTAATTTAAAATGCTCATTTCAAAACTTGTGGATTAATCCTAGAACCCTTAGATGACCTAGAAAATGGTACACCTTCTTTGACATGGGTTACGAACCAAAACAAAGAGGATGAGCATTTTGAAGGGCATTTGGATTCATTGAAATATTTTTAGTAAACCCTAGTTGTTTTAAGGGGGGTGTTACAGGGTTTCTGCCTTCCCCATTTCAAATTCAAATGAAATTTAAACATGATGCACACCCTAATGCATGGTCTATCACAGGATGTGACAATTTTTGGGAGTTCATAAGTATTTATATTTGGGCATTTGGAATTAATGCATACCTAATTGCATTGGATATATATTATTATATATATAAAATTTTGTCCAAAAATTGTGCCTTTTGTTGAGGAGCTACGGAATAATATAAATAGCTCCTATAAAATTGGCATAATTAAATAAAGTGATTTGGTATTTTAAATAAATCAAACAAATGTCGAGAATGTTTAAAAAGGAAACAAAATAGGAAAAAAACCCTTACGACTTACCTCCCCCCTTGTTGAGCTCACATGCGGCTGGCTGGCAATGACCCGGCCCGGCCAGCCCAGCGCAGCCGTCCCCTTCCTCGCGCCCGAGGAGGGGGCAGGGGCCTGCAGCGCCTTGTGCTTGACCCAGCGTCCATTTGAGGACCGTCTTCCGCCACCTCCTGCTTCCTCCCCTCGTCGCCTGGACACCTGGAGCAGGCGCCACCGCGCCCGCCCGACACCTCCCTCTCCCAGTCCTCTCCTCTCCTCTCCTCTCCCTCGCTCTCGCCCAGTCCAAAAACGCCCCCGCGCTGCTGCTGCCGTGGCCGTAGCCACCGCACCCCTTGAGAGCATCGGAGGCGCCCCCAAGCTCAGCGTCGTCGGCCTCGCCCTCCTGTCAAGCCCACCTTGAGCCGGAGGCACCGCTGCTTGGCGCCATCGCCATCTTCTCCATCTCCGGCCACGGAGATCGCCACCGTCATTCGCCGCCGTCCGCGCTTCCCCAAGGCATAACAAGCTCCCGGGATCCGTCGTGAGCCCCTCTACCTATCCCCTACCTCCCGTGCTCGATTACGCGCGTAGCCACCGCCCCCTCCGATCCGGCGCCCTCGCCGCCCGGCCATGTCGCCGTCGTAGCTACGGCCGTGCAAACACGCGTCCGAGCACACCACCGTGCTCAACACATCTCCGAGAGCCCGTAGCCAGCACCGATTTCTCCCAGCGTGCCCTCTGGTGCCAACCCACACCCACCGAACTCCGGCCGCCGCCAAACACGCCCGCCGGCGTCGATTCCGACCGCCCAGACTCAACCCACTCCACCAAGAGCTTGGCTCCTCCCAGCTCCTCTAGATGCTTTCCCGATCCATTTGGTGGCGGAATGGCAAATTTCACTTGCGCCGCAGCGTCGCTTTCGCCGTGATTAAGCGCGGCGCCAATGACGGACGGCGTGGGTTGACCTTGCCGGTTTGACCTCCCCTCTCCCTCAGCGACATGCGGGCCCGCCATTAATTAAGTTAGATTAGTATTAACTAAGTTAGGTTAGTTAGTTAGACAACGGCGTGTGGCCCCCCACGTCGGGTTTATTTCAACCAACCGCGATTGACCTGCTGACATCATGCTTGCGTAGTCTTGGCGCAATATTATATTTTCTGGATTTAATTAAATCAGGAAATTCCAGAATATATTCAAAACTTCAAAAATTCATAGAAATTCAACCGTAACTCGGATGGAAATAATTTATATATGAAAAATGATCAGAAAAATATGAAGAATATGTTTATGCCATGATCATGCATGTTTGAACAAGTTAACCCCTGAATAGGATGAATCATGATTAGGGTAATTTATGAAATAGCATTTGGGGTTGGAGTTCAACCTTGTTTGAATTCCACTTCAACTAACTTGGATTATTATTGCACTAGGTAAATTCAGTTCCTTAACATGATCATGCATCATATATGTGCATTGCATTGATTGTGTTCTCTCTTGTTTGCCGGTAATTGTCCCCTCCCGGTAGACGATGTACCGACGATGAGTTCGATGACACCGATGAAGAACTATATTATCTTCAGGAGTGCCAGGCAAGCAAAACCCCCTTGTTCATTCGATATAATCCCACTCTCTCACCCTGCTCTATTTTACTGCATTAGGACAACACCGACTCATGTGTTACTTGCTGCGGTAGCTGAACCCCTTGATCCTTTGCATGACTGTCATTCCACGATAATTAGATGAAACCCACTAGTATGAGTAGGAGTTGTTTGAGCCATGTTGTGCCTACTCATTTATGTTTGTTTGTCATGCACTCTTTGCTTAGAGTTGAGTGGGTCGATTCATCGGGAATGAATTGGAATGGTTGTGTGAACATGTCCTCTTGTGTGTGAGCTAAGTGTGTGAACACGATTTGGTAAAGGTAGCGGTGAGAGGCCATGTAGGAGTACATGGTGGGTTGTCTCATTGCAGCCGTCCTCGGGAAGCTGAGTTACGTGTTTGTGATCCATGAAGCAGTTACTACCACGCATTGGGCCCGAAACCAATGGACCCTCTCGACTTCTTGACCACCCTTGTCCTCGGTCAGGGAGTTGCAAGTAGTTTACGGTGTTTGTAGCATCTTTGGGGCCATACATAACAACTGACCTTAGGGGTGGGTTGTGTTGCGGTAGGCACCATATTGTGTGTGCAGAGTGCCCGTTTGGTATCTCGGGAACCCTGCACATCGTTCGGGGCTGTATGGGAAACCTCGGCGGACTCCTGCGGATGGAACCGAATAGGCGATAAACTGGACTCGAGACTTGAGTGTTTAGGTAGGCCGTGGCCGACACCACGTTGGGCTTCCGCTTGAAGGTTGCAGTACATGTCGTGTAAGCGGCGGTAAGTGGTGAGCGTGTGTGAAGAAGTACACCCTGCAGGGTTTAATATGATCTATTGAATAGCCGTGTCCGGGAGAAGGACTTACGGGTTGCCTATATCAGTTCATAGACAAGTGAAAGTGGATACCCTAAAATCGCAAGATAAGCGTGAGTGCTATGGATGGCGTTCTCGTAGGAAGGCGGGAGCGGGTCCATAGTGGTGTATTGATATGGTGAATATGTGGACTCGTGTGCCACCTCAAAAGAGTTACTTGCGTCGTAGTTCAGGGATAGCCACCGGAGTCAAAGCTGGCTTGCTGCGGTCAAACTCCACCACCCCTTTTGATAATGATGCATATGTAGTTAGTTACGATGTAAGTCTTGCTGAGTACAATTGTACTCACGTTTGCTTATTTTATGCTTTGCGAGAGGCGTCGGTCTCGCTAGTAGTTCCACGTGGACTTGACGTTTAGCTTGTTACCTCAGCTACGATCTTGTGCCCGGCGGAATCTGGTAGATAGTCGGGCTTCTCAGCCTTTTTCATTTATAGTTATGCGTACCCGGACATGTTTAGCTTCGCTTGTGCTTGACTTGTATGCTCTGAGTGTTGGGTCATGAGACCCATGTTTGTAATATCTACGCTCCTCGGGCCTAATGAATAATATTTTGAGTCGTAGAGTTATGTTGTGATGCCATGTTGTATCTACATATTGAGCATATTGTGTGTATGTTTGAAATGCTTGGTATGTGTGGGATCCGACAAACTAGTTGTTTATCCTTGGCAGCCTCTCATATGGGAAATGTAGTCTCGTGCCTCCGGCGATAGTAGTCCGCTTCTGACCGGTTCACGGAGTCACCTAGCCCAGCACTCTTGCTTGGACACTTGACTGGCGGCATGTGTTTCACTTCGTTCCTATATACATCCCTTGAGGAAATGTCAGCGGTGTTATTGAGTCCTGCCTAGCCTGCTACAGCCGGAATACGAGTCTGTTAGCCCAGTGCTACAGCCCAAATATATCGTTGATGACCGACATGTTGATGTGATTCATGTATACTGTCCCCATAGGTTAAGCGCGCTTTGGGTTCACGACTAGCCATGTCGGCGGGTTCTTCGTCATATGGATGCTAGCGACACTATCATATCGTGAGCCAAAAGGCGCAAATGGTCCGGGCCATGGTAAGGCGACACCCATTAGGAATACCGTGCGTGAGGGCGCAAAGTGATATGATGTGTTACATGCTAGATCGGTGTGACTTAGGATCGGGTCTGACAAAGCAAGGGGCCTCACCGACAAGCTCTGGTCGACAAAGATAGATCTGCTTGAGGAGCATGAGAAGATCACGAGAAAAAGGGTGGCGCGCGCCTTGATTTACTGTCGGTTCCCTTCTGCGGGGGCTAGATCAAGGTACTCTGGTGTCTGAAATTGCTTTTCGGCCTCCTCATGGCCTCGAAAGCTGCACCATTACTTCAAGCACATGAGATCCACATCGTCACTCGCTTTCCTTTGAAGAGATCTTGCATAATCCGGAAGCAACAGGCAGGATTGTCGAGTGGGCCTTTGGAACTGTCAAGCTTTGGCCTCAAATTTGAGAGCACTTCAACTATCAAAGCGA
>JAHIAM010004718.1:0-108371 GCA_021605205.1 Aegilops longissima
TACAAATAATTTTACACTATAGTTGAACTAGCTCTATAAGCTTGTACAAATAATTTTACACTTGAGTTGAACTGGCTCTATAAGCTAGTGCAAATAATTTTACACTATAGTTGAACTAGCTCTACAAGCTTGTACAAATAATTTTACACTAGAGTTGAACTAGCTCTATAAGCTAGTTCAAATAATTTAACAATAGAGTTGAACTAGCTCTATAGCCTAGTACAAATAACTTTACACTAGAGTTGAACTAGCTCTATAAGCTAGTTCAAATAATTTTACACTAGAGTTGAACTAGCTCTATAAGCTAGTTCAAAAAAATTTACACTAGAGTTGAACTAGCTCTATAAGCCAGTTCAAATAGTTGTACACTAGAGTTGAACTAGCTCTATAGCCTAGTACAAATAATTTTACACTACAGTTTAACTAGCTCTATAAGCTAGTTCAAATAATTTTACACTAGAGTTGAACTAGCTCTATAGCCTAGTACAAATAATTTTGCACTATAGTCGTACTTGCTCTTACACTAGAGTTGAAGTATCTCTATAAGCTAGTTAAAACAATTTTACCCTGGAGTTGAACTAGCTCTATATCCGAGTACACATAATTTTACACTAGAGTTGAACTAGCTCTATAGCCTAGTACAAATAATTTTACACTAGAGTTGAACTAGCTCTATAGCCTAGTACAAATAATTTTACACTAGAGCTAAACTAGCACTCTATAAGCCAGTTCAAATAATTGTACACTAGAGTTGAACTAGCTCTATAAGCTAGTTCAAATAATTTTACACTAGAGTTGAACTAGCTCTATAAGCTTGTACAAATAATTTTAGACTAGAGTTGAACTAGCTCTATAAGCTAGTTCAAATACTTTTACACTAGAGTTGAACTAGCTCTATAAGCTAGTTCAAATAATTTTACACTAGAGTTGACTAGCTCTATAAGCTAGTTCAAATAATTTTACACTAGAGTTGAACTAGATTTATAAGCTAGTTCAAATTATTTTGCACTAGACTTGAACTAGCTCTATAGCCTAGTACAAATAATTTTACACTACAGTTGAACTAGCTCTATAAGCTTGGACAAATAATTTCACACTAGAGTTGAACTACCTCTACAAGCTAGTTCAAATAATTTTACACTAGAGTTGCACTAGCTCTATAAGCTAGTTTAAATAATTTTACACTAGAGTTGAACTAGCTATATAAGTTAGTTCAAATAATTTTTCACTAGAGTTGAACTAGCTCTATAGCCTTGTACAAATAATTTCACACTATAGTTGAACTAGCTCTATAATTTTGTACAAATAATTTTACACTAGAGTTGAACTGGCTCTATAAGCTAGTGCAAATAATTTTACACTAGAGTTGAACTAGCTCTATAAGCTTGTACAAATAACTTTACACTAGAGTTGAACTAGCTGTATAAGCTAGTTCAAATAATTTTACACTAGAGTTGAACTAGCTCTATAGCCTAGTAAAAATAATTTTACACTAGAGTTGAACTAGCTCTATAAGCTAGTTCAAATAAATTTCCACTAGAGTTGAACTAGCTCTATAGCCTAGTACAAATAATTTTACACTAGAGTTGAACTAGCTCTATAAGCTTGTACAAATAATTTTACACTAGAGTTGAACTAGCTCTATAAGCTAGTTCATATAATTTGACAATAGAGTTGAACTAGCTCTATAGTCTAGTACAAATAATTTTACACTAGAGTTGAACTAGCTCTATAAGCTAGTTCAAATAATTTTACACTAGAGTTGAACTAGTTGTATAGCTTAGTACCAATAATTTTACACTAGAGTTGAACTAGCTCTATAAGATTGTACAAATAATTTTACACTAGAGTTGAACTAGATCTATATGCTAGTTCAAATAATTTTACACTAGACTTGAACTAGCTCTATAGCCTAGTACAAATAATTTTACACTAGAGTTGAACTAGCTCTATAAGCTTGTACAAATAATTTTACACTAGAGTTGAACTAGCTCTACAAGCTAGTTCAAATAATTTTACACTAGAGTTGAACTAGCTCTATAAGCTAGTTCAAATAATTTACACTAGAGTTGAACTAGCTCTATGAGCTAGTTCAAATAATTTACACTAGAGATGAACTAGCTCTATAGCCTAGTACAAATTATTTTACACTAGAGTTGAACTACCTCTATAAGCTTGTACAAATAATTTTAGACTAGAGTTTAACTAGCTCTATAAGCTAGTTCAAATACTTTTACACTAGAGTTGAACTAGCTCTATAAGCTAGTTCAAATAATTTTACACTAGAGTTGAACTAGCTCTATAAGCTAGTTTAAATAATTTTACACTAGAGTTGAACTAGATCTATAAGCTAGTTCAAATTATTTTGCACTAGACTTGAACTAGCTCTATAGCCTAGTACAAATAATTTTACACTAGAGTTGAACTAGCTCTATAAGCTAGTTCATATAATTTTACAATAGAGTTGAGCTAGCTCTATAGTCTAGTACAAATAATTTTACACTAGAGTTGAACTAGCTCTATAAGCTAGTTCAAATAATTTTACACTAGAGTTGAACTAGTTGTATAGGCTAGTACCAATAATTTTACACTAGAGTTGAACTAGCTCTATAAGATTGTACAAATAATTTTACACTAGAGTTGAACTAGATCTATATGCTAGTTCAAATAATTTTGCACTAGACTTGAACTAGCTCTATAGCCTAGTACAAATAATTTTACACTAGAGTTAAATTAGCTCTATAAGCTTGTACAAATAATTTTACACTAGAGTTGAACTAGCTCTACAAGCTAGTTCAAATAATTTTACACTGGAGTTGAACTAGCTTTATAAGCTAGTTCAAATAATTTTACACTAGAGTTGAACTAGCTATATAAGCTAGTTCAAATAAATTTACACTAGAGATGAACTAGCTCTATAGCCTAGTACAAATTATTTTACACTAGAGTTGAACTAGATCTATAAGCTTGTACAAATAATTTTAGACTAGAGTTGAACTAGCTCTATAAGCTAGTTCAAATACTTTTACACTATAGTCGTACTTGCTCTATAAGCTAGTTCAAATAATTTTACACTAGAGTTGAACTAGCTCTATAAGCTAGTTCAAATAATTTTACACTAGAGTTGAACTAGATCTATAAGCTTGTGCAAATTATTTTGCACTAGACTTGAACTAGCTGTCGGGGAAGCTGATCGTGTCCCATGAACACCTATGGGACCTAGGTCCCTTGTGGTTCAGATGGGGGCGGAGAATGCTTGAGGCGGATCGAGCGATGCACGAGCAGATTACCCAGCCCGGAGCTCTCTGGAGATAATACTCCTCTGCTGCTTGGTTGATTCTATTGTGTTCTTGCTAGGGAGCAATGGGAGCTACAAAACCTAGCTTTGGTGAGTGTGGTCTCGTATGAGTTGAGTGAATCGAATAGGCAGAACCCTTTCTCGTTGCACTTGGGCCTCCTTTTATAGGCACAAGGTGTCACCATAGTGGCAACACATATGAGGTACAAATGTAAAAAGCAGTGGTTGGTACACCAACATGCTGTGTCTGATGATCTATACCTAATTCGGCGGCAAGGGACAAAGTAATAAATGCCGTCCCGTCGCTCGAGCGATTCTGTGAGGGACCGTTAAGTGCGCCTCCGTTACGCCACGATGGTAGCTTGTCGGCGCCGCTTATCGCTGCTCCCGCTGGCGTACAGCCCGCCGACACGCGTGCGGAATGGCCCGTGGCGACACGTTGGCGGATGAGCTGGGCGGAGATGAAGAGAGGTTGCTGCGCGGCAAGCACCTTGCAGCGGCTGAATCCTTGTCGTGCTTGGGGCTTGTCGATCACCAAGCCTTCCGACAAGCTCCTCTTGCGGGGTCTTGTTTCCTTCATGCCTTGAGTGGCCTTCCGGCAAGCTCCTCTTCTTTGGGGCCTTGATCACTTTGTTCTTGAATGGCTCCAAAGGGCAGCGGAAGATCTTAGCGGTCACCAGGCCAGCCCTGCGAGGTGCTGCAACTGCCCGTGCGAGTTGAGGTACTAGGGTACCCTACTCTAGTACACCGGCAGAGCCCCGGGCTGGGCCACCTGCAGCGCCAAGCTCTGTTGGGCGAGGCCAAAAGCGATTCTGCAGACACCAGCAGTGCTGGATTCGCCATTACTTGCCTTGGACCCACCGTCCCCCACGAGCGAGGGCGCACGGACGTGGCATCGTGGGAGCTTTCTTTAATGGGAAAATCGGGAGCCGCCCCTCTCCCTCCTTATAAGCGGGGAAGTGCAGGGCAGAGGCCCACTGCCATTCTTGTCACATCAAAAACCACCGCCGCTTCCCCTTTCTTCTCGAGCCCAAAGAGGCGGCGCTCCGCCCCTCCATTGCCACCGGCGCCACCAGCGCCATCGACCTCCTCCACCACCTCCCCCATGGCTCGAAGGCCGACAAGGGAAAGGCGTGAAATCGGCCGGCGCGGCGGCTCATGGTGCTGCGGAAGGGCGGGCTCTCTTGATCCCTGCTTGACAAGAAGGAGCTGCGGGAGCTGTACTACCTTTTCTTGTCGGCGGCAGGCGCACCAGCGCCGCGAGGTGATCTCCGCCGCCACGTCCGATAAGGTTTCCATCAGGTACCCCTTTTTCACGCTTTTCTTCCCTGCGGGCTCTGCCGCCCTTTTCAATTCTTTTGTGATGTCATGAACACATATGGCCTCCGCCTCCTTGATTTCACCCCCAGCGCCGTCCTCACCATGGCGGTTTCGCACACCTCTGCGAGAACTTTGTGAGTCCACCCAAATGTAGCGCTTTTCGCCATTACTTCATGCCCAGCGTAGAGAGAGAGCCGCTTGCGGAGGAATTGCATGGATATCCAGGATCGGCAAGAAGGAAGCATATCTTGGCGGAGAGCTGCGCAGCAAGTGGGAGGAGTGGAGAGCTGGCTGGTGTTGGATCTTAGAGGAGGACCCATGCCTTTCACGCCTGCGCAAAACTCCCATAGTCTTGCAGCAGCATTGGAGTAACTTGGCGCGGAGGATGCCAAGTTGAAGATTACCGTGACTAGGATCTTGCGCCTCGGGCATGCGGGCTTACCGTAGGAGCAGTTGGCGCGGACTTCGCCGCCGCCGCATTGCGCCCTTGCGGGAGAGGGAGGCCTGCTTGGGAGTTCAAAAGCGGCGGACATCATGAGGTTGCGCGGATCTGAGCTGGAACTTCACCGTCTTGGAGCTGGATGGCATGCTGCGGGAGCTGTTCAAGCGATGCGAGATCACCCGAGTGGTTCATGTTGCGGGGAGTCGTGCCCTGGTGCAACAACTCGTCGCTTGACCACATCCGCGCGATGATGCCGTTGTGCGATTCCCATGGAATCGTTCCAACTAGCGAGGAGCCCGCCCGGCGGCGTCGTGCAGCAGTTCTTGACGACTTGGAAGAAGTGCCGATCCGTGCCGGCAATGAGCGGCTCACCAGCGACACCACCGAACAAGAGATGGCGCGCATCGCCACAAGGTTGGAGGAGGCAGCGAAGCTGCTGCCGCCCGGTGTGTTTGGGTTCACCGTCGAGGCGAAACAGCCGGCGGCGGCAAGCCTTGGCGACCGAGAGGAGTTCGCGGTGAGGAGGAGTAGGCGAGCCCGACAATGAGCGGCGAGCCTGCGGCGCCTCCCCTCCGCCGTCAAGTAGCTTGCGCGGGAGGAGCCAGCAGCCCAGCCAGAAAGCGCCTCCATAAGCTGGAGAAGTGGCGGGCGGCACGCAGCCAACAACCGCCTCGCCGCCCGGCCGCGCTCCACCGCGGCAAGCTTTGTTGCAGCAGGAGGCGCCTCATGCCGCCACTGACAGCGAGGTGGGGTCTTGGAGTCTTGGCCCCGCACCGCCAAGCGTCGAGGAATCTTCTCCTCCAATTAAATCATATTTGGGCGGAATTTGATCTCTCCGCTCTCAGCTCAGGAAGAAGAGGAAGAGTAAGATCTTGTCGCTGCTACTTGTAATCCTTCAATTCTGCTTTATCTTGTATCGACTTGCTTCCTCTGAACCTTCTCCTTCTTGGGGCCTGGCTCGGAGGCGTCGAAGAGGCCAAGACCCGGTGGTTGTCGTCTCGGGCGATTCCCACAATGGCGACGGAGAGCGCGTCTGAGACTCCTTGCGAATCCGGCAACCCTTCATGAGCAGCCCCAGCACAGCCCCAGCGTAAGTGTTTGATCCATTTCTTACGGTTGGATGTGCTTGGGTGCTCCTTTTTTTTACTGATTTCTGGCTTGTTGAACTATGTAGGAGCAGAGGAGCCTCATCGGGGAAGCCCCGGAGGTCACTCCCAAAGTTCAGCCTCATCATGAGGCTCGAGAGTCCTCCAGTGCTTGCTTCAACTCGCTGCCAAGGGAGAAATCTCCGCCAAGGGGCGCTCTCCGGCAAGGGAGGCTTCTCCGACAAGGGGCTTCTCCGGCAAGGGGCAGCGCCGGCGACCCTCCGGTGGTGGAGACCCATGATTCTGAGATCCCATTGCAGGTAATCTTCTTGCTTGAAAATCTCCCTTGGGTTCTCTTTCTTCTGTTCTTCTGAACGTCCTTGGCTATTCTTTCTTTCTCGATCATCAGATCCATCGCCGGAGAGCCGATGGGGCCGAGGTTGCGGCGAGAGGGCCTTTCGCGGCAACAATGGCAACGCCGCCAACATGGAAGAGGAGGCGGCGCCGATGGGTCTTGCGGCGAGGAGGCCGCCAAGGCTGCGGGTGCGAGAGGCTGGGGAGGGTCGGTGATCGTCTTGGCAGCCCTGAGGCGCGAGGCGCTGGCGCTGCCGACCGCCAATCCCCGCCACCGATGCGCACCGGACTCGAAGAGCCCCAGCTCGGCGCCTATTTGAAGGCGGCGAGGTGTCTTTATCAACCTCCATGGGCGTCAAGCTCGAGGCACCGGCAAAGGGAGACCTTGACGCAGAACTGCTCGCCTCCGCCCGAGCTGTTGCTGGTCGGCGCTCCAAGCAGCAGCAGCGAGCACGGAGGGCGATTCTTGAAGAGGTTCTTGTCGCTCTACGCGCCCGACAAGCCAAGCTGGGTCGCGGGAAGCTCTTGTCGCGGCGGGAGCTGACATGGAGAAGCAGAGGAGCTCGGTGGCGCCAACAAAAAACTCTCGAGATATAGCGGGCGTGGGAGCAGCTTTGAGGCGCCTGGCTTTCATCTTGGAGAAGGCCGAGGTCGAGCAGCAAAGGCTTGCGGCGAGAAGCTCTCCGTGCAAGAAGGTGAGCTGGCGCGCGAAGATCAACCTCGACAGCTATGAGGAAGATCTCGCTTGTGCAAGCAATCAATTGGCGGGCCCTCCAGGAGGCAAAGGATGCCGCCCGCAGCTGCGAGCCGCCAGAAGGAATGGAAGCGAGGTGGCCCAGCTGGAGGCCGCCCTCGAGCGCGCCGAGGAGGTCACGGGCTGAAGCCTTGAGCGAGAAGGGCGCCTACACTCTTGGCGAGCTGCAGGGTCGTTCGCCGAGAAGATCAAGGAGCTCGGCGCCGCCAAGGACTCAAAGGCGGATCTGGGCTGAGCCAGCCACCACAGCGGAGGCAGCTGAGCAGGCGCCAAGGAGGCGGAAATGGGCCTCTTGGAAGATCAAGGCCAGCGAGGCTGCTGTCGAATCTGTGACCGCCCAGAATAATCTCAGAAATAGCATAATGCCTTTGGACAGAAGGTCTCGTGGACCTTGCCGCCGCCATCCATAATGAGCTGATGGAGCTGGGGATGGTGGATCTTGGGTACTCCACCGGCGAGAACCTCAACCCAGCGTCAAGCTCAGCCTGTTCTTCAAGGCGTGTTGGCGGGTTTCAGCGGCTCGGGAGGAGATCCCAAAGCAGTGGCCGACGAGTCGCGCCAAGTCTGTGCAGGGGCTCTCGGAAGGTCTTGATGAAGGTGGCCTTCCATAATCCAGGCGTCGACTTTGCCAATGTCCTCAAGTCCCTGCCTCCATCTGCCGGCGTTGAAGCACTTAAGGCCCTTGTCACACCATCGTGGACAGGGTGGAGGAGTCAAAAGGCTCGATGGCGACCGTGTGGACTAGGCGCCAAGTTTATCTTTCTCTTGTCATTTGTAGATCATGTTTAGGCGAAAAATCTACTAGATCTGCGACAAGTTATTTTGTAATATACTCTATCTTAGGCATCGATCGCAATGTTATTTCCTTTACTTGATTCCTTCCCTTGTATGTTTGTGCCCTCGCTTTTAGGGAACTTTTCGGTGCGAGCATCTTTGCATGGCGCTTGAGTCTTGAACGTCGGCAACCTCTTGGCAATGCTGCCTCCGACAAACAACCTTATCGCAACTAGTTGCAGCACACTTAAGTTGTTGGCGGACTCGAAACAAAGTAAGGCGCAAGCTAATCGCGAGTTAGTTCCTCCAGCGCTGAGTTTTCCATACAAAGTACTATCGTTCGAGGAAGATAACTTAAAACTTAAAACTGATTGCTTAAACTTAGCAACTTAGCTTTTACATCGTTTGTTTCGGCGATACTTCCTGACGACACTTGGCGGCCCACGTTATCTTCTCCTGCCCCCGGTTAACTTGTGGATGGATAAACCTTCCTCTTTCTTGAGAATAAAGAAGAAAATAAAGTTATGGAGCCTAGTGGCTTGTTATTGCTTACGGGTGTGGATGCTGCACAAAATGTTAGATAACACATGCATAATAATGATGAAAGCATGAAATTGACAAATTATGCGCAACACATAATCTTCTTGATACTGCAGTCTGCGCCGGCTTTGTACAAAGGATTACATGCAACAATGGCGAGACTTGTACAAAAGGGTGGTTCTTGGAGCAGGTCCGGCAACGCGCCCTATAGGTAAAACTTACGAAGATGCTCTATATTCTAGGAGTTGCTCACGGGCGCCATCTTGGTCTCAAGGTGGACGATGCGGGCCTAGTGATTTCGTTTCACCCAATAGGGCCTTCCACTTCAGCGTCAACTTTTGGAATTCTTGGCGGATTGAGCGCGAAGAACAAGTCGCCTTCCTCGAAGCTTCGGCATTAACTGCGTCTATGGTAGCGGCGCCAAAGCTTCTTTGTAACAAGCAGCTCGTCTGACAGCGGAAGGCGATCTTCCTCGAGGCAGTAGCGTCATCTTATCGCAGCTGCTCTTGCTCAAACTCATCATAGCGAGTACTCGAGGTGACCCGTATCTGAGTTCCGTGGGAGAACTGCCTCTGCTCCATATAGTAGAGCAAAGGTGTGCGGCGGTGGCTCGATTTGGCGTCGTCTGATCGACCAAAGAACCACCGGCAGCTCCTCAATCCAGTTTCTTCCGCACTTGTGCAGCACTGTCGAAAGTTCGGTCTTGAGTCCTTGCAGCACTTCAGCATTTGCCCTCTCGCTTGACCGTTGCTTCTCGGGTGAGCAGCGAAGCAAAAGCAGACCTTGGCGTAAGATCTTGAATGTCTTGCATGAAGGTGCGACTTCGTGAATTGGGTGCCGTTGTCGGTGATGATCGGTTAGGTATCCCAAAGCAGCAGACAATTGACTGAAGAACTTATTTGCTGTTGTCTTTGTCACCTTCCTCCTTGCTTCCACTTCCGGCCACTTTGTGAACTTGTCGATTACGGTACAAGTACTCAAAGCCCCGACAACTTCGGGGAAGGGGCGAGATATCGAGCCCCGGACCAAAATGGCGGGACAAAGGGATCGTCTGGAGAGCTTGAGCTGGCTGGTGTATCTGTTTTGAATGGGCCTTGCGCTTCACACTTGGTTACTTGTGTCGTTGCATCTGGAGGCTTCGGCGGAAGAAACCTTGGAAAGCTTTGCGGCAAGTGCTCTTCTTGCCAATGTGGTGACCACATATGCCTCCGTGTATCTCTGCCAATAACCCATCCATCTTCGGCAAATACACTTCAATTTCACTCCGTTTAGTCTTCTTACATGCAGGATGTTGTCAACAAACTGATACATACTTGACTGCCGGGCTACTCTTTCGCTTCTTCTTGCTCTTGGGAAGTTCTCTGTCTGAAGGAAATGGGCGATCTGCTGCGCCCATCTTTGGAGCACGTGGCTCAACAACAAGGACTAAAGGCACAGCTGCCGCTGCAGGAACATCACTTTCCACGGCAAGAACCTGCGGCTCTGCCGGAGCTTGATGATCCCCGACAAGCTTGCCGGAGCAAAACTTGTCGGGAGCGTCTGCTTCAGCGAAACAAACCCTTAGGTTTGTCGGGCGAACTGTTCCTCGGTGATATTGCGCTGATTTTGGGGACCTTCTTGGCGGCGGCTTCAGGGAGCTCTGCCGGAAAGTAGTCACCGGAAACCAACTTTCTCTTCTTGCTCTGTCCGGTTGATGGTGTTACAGTCGGTTGAGTCAGCTTGAGCACAAAAATCCCTAGTTCCACAGGTAACTTGAGTGGCGGCACTTTGGCGAGCCATCGGCGATGTCATTATGAGCTCTTGGAACATGTTCCATTCACAGTCCTTCAAAGTGCTCTTCTAGCTTTCTCACTTCATCAACGTAGGCTTCCATCAACGGACTCTGGTAATCTTTGTTCACTTGGCGGACGACAAGCTGCGAGTCACCCTGACGATAAGCTTCTTGATCCCAAGGTCCTGCAATCTGAGACCGGCAAGCAAACCTTCATATTCTGCGGTATTGTTTGTTGCTTGTTCCTTGGGAAAGTGCATTTGGACTATGTACTTGAGGTGCTCTCCGGTGGGTGCGATAAGCAACGCTTGGCACGGCGCCTTATAGCGAAGGCACCATCAAAGTACATCAGCCACTCTTTACTTGCTTCTTTGGCGGGGATGCTCGTCTGGAATTTCTTCATCTTGCGTTGGCGTCCACTCTGCTATAAACTCTGCGGTGCTCTGCTTTGGATAGTTGAAGTGCTTTCAAATTTGAGGCCAAAGCTTGGCAGTTCGATGCCCACTCGACAATCCTGCTGTTGTACGGATTTTGCAATATCCTTTTCAGCGGAAGCGGTAACAACTGTTATCTCATGTGCTTGGAAGTAATGGTGCAGCTTTCTCGAGGCCATGAGGAGGCGAAAAGCAATTTCGCACAGAATACCTTGACCTAGCCCTGCAAAAGGCCCGACTAAATGGTAGGCGCTGCACCATCCTTTTCTGCGTCTTGTCGCAATCCTTTGCTGATCCGTCTTTGTCGGGACTAGAGCTTGTGGCGAAGCCCCACCTTGTCGCTGAATGCATCTGCCTCGGTTGCGGCTCATCATCCGCCTCCCTCTCCACTACTAACGCAGCACTAACCACTTGATTGGTTGCCGCTATATACAGCAACAACTTCCCTTGTGGTCTAGGTGCGACAAGTATTGAGTGGAAGGCAGTACCTCTTCAAGTCTTGCAGCGCAACCTCCGCCTCGGAGTCCATTTAATTGGACCTGCCTTTTCAAAATTTTAAAAATGGCGAGGCGTGCTCAGTGACTTAGAGATAAACCTGCTAAGAGCAGCCCGCATAACCGGCAAGCCTTCTTACATCCTTGGCGCTTTGGTGCTTCAATCTGCTCAATGGCCTTGATCTTGTCGGGATTGGCTTCAATTCCCCTCTGAGACACGAAGATCCCAAGAAGCTTGCCGGAAGGAACTCCAAACACGCACTTCTCGGGATTGAGCTTGAGGTTGATCTTGCAGATTTGCAAAGGTCTCATCTAAGTCTTGAACGAGTTGCTTTGTCCTTGCTCTTGACCACTATGTCATCCATGTAAGCTTCTACATTTACGTGTATCTGTGGCTCGAAGGCTTCATGGACTACTCTTGCAAATGTTGAACCAGCATTCTTCAAACCGAAAGGCATCCGTATGAAACAGTATGTGCCACATGGTGTAATGAATGCGGTTTTTTCTTCATCCTCTTCTGCCATGAATATCTGATGATATCCTGAATATTCGTCAAGAAATGAAAGCAAATCACATCCAGCTGTGGAGTCAACAATCTAGTCTATACGGCAAGGAAATGGGTCTTTAGGACAAGCTTTATTAACATCTGTAAAAGTCGTCTGAGTCTCCATTTCCCATTTGCCTTTCGTACAACTACGGATTGGCCAACCACGTGGGATGGAGCACTCCTCTAACAAGGCCTGCTGCTTCCAACTTCTTGATTTCTTACGCTATAAACTCTTGGCGCTCCTTGCTGCTTCGACTTTTGCTTGGCGGGCGGCGCGAGGACGAACAGCTAAGTGGTGCTCAATTACTTTCACAGGGAGCGCGGGGATGTCGGATGGTTGCCATGCAAACACGTCGACATTACGCCCAGGAAAGCAATGGCCTCGCCTTCTATTTAGGGTCAAGCGTGGGCGATGGTGAAAGTACCACCGGTGCCGTCCTCCTAGCGGACACCTTCTTGGTCTTGGCGGAGCTGCCATCTTCTTCTTGCACTTGCGGTGGAGCTCGATGGTGCGTCCTCGGCGGTAGCGCAGCACTCGAAGAGTGCGCTTGCGGAGTGGGCATCGAGTTCTTGCGGACAAGGTGGTCTTCTTCTTCCCCGGGAGCTTCGGTGGCAAGTGGTTTGCTATCTGTGGCGGCTGCTACATCCGGTAAATCTTGTCGGCACAGATAAGCGCATCCTTCTTGTCGCCATGGACAGAAATGGCGCTTATCGGACGGGCATCTTGAGCAGGTTGTAGGCGTAATGAGAGGCTGCCATGAACTTGGCGAGTCTTTGGGCGGCCAAGTATTCCATTGTAGGGCAATGGGAAATCGGCAGCGTCAAATGTGACCCTCTCGGTCCTAAAATTCAGTTCAACGCCAAATGTTACCGGCGGTGTGATCTTCCCTTCGGCTTGCTCCTTCTGGGTTGATTCCTTGGAAAGTACCGGTCTCTTGAGCTTCTTTGTCGGGGATCTGAAGCTTACGGAGCACTGCGGAGGAGATCAGATTCAGGCCGGCCCGCCGTCAACCAACATCTTTGTGACCTTGAGGTTGCGGATAGTTGGTGATACCAACATCGGCAAGCACCGACCGCGATGATGCGATCGGGGTGATCCTCAATGTCAAAGATGATGGGCTTCTGGACCACTTGGAGGTTTGCGCGACTCTATGGATGGCTCTGCTGCATTAACCTCACGCATCCATTGCTTGAGTTGGCGGTGCAAGGTATGCAGAGAAGCACCACCGTCAACGCAAAGGACCTCCGTTGACTTCTGAAACTCCTGCTCGTCAGCTTCATCGTCTTCCATGTCTTCGTCATCGTCATCTTTGTCTTCTTCCTTGTGGCGGCCGCGGGGAGGTCTCTCTCCTTGCCGCTGCTTGGCCTTGCCGTGGCGTCCCCCCGGCCGGGTCTCTTCTTGCCAACTGCACCAGCACCTTCCTGGGCCTTCTCCTTGTCTCGCCGCTCGTATTCAGCTCTCTGCTGTTCAACAAGCTGCTCGACTTTCTTGCAGCTTTGGAGGTCGTGGCCCTTGGTGCGGTGAATCTTGCGATCTTGCTTCTTTGGAGCTGTCACCTTGTCGGTGGCCGCCACAGCTTGGCGGTCGGCGTCGTGGCAACCTCCTTGCGAGCCGCTAGCCTTGGCCTTGTTGGCGGCACCATCCTTGCGGACTGCTCGACAACTAGTACTTCTGGCTCTTCTTTTTACATTGTTCCGCGCCGGCTCTTCCTTGCCGGGGCGGTCTCATCGCTGTCAGATCCTGCTCCAACATTCTCTCCTCGGAGTCTCCTTCCTTCTTCGGCACGTGCACACTTGTCGGCCAGGGCGTATAGCTCACTGACGACCTTGACCTTGCACATCGCCATCTCCTCCCTCATCCTGCGGTTCCGCACATTCTGATGAAATGCGCTGATCACCGCGGCAGGGTGGACATCTGGGATGTTGTAATGCACACGGCTGAATCTCTGGATGAATTTGCATAGGGACTCTCCTTCCTTACAGGCGGCGGTGAAGGTCACTCTCTTGGCCATGAGGCTTGTGGCGCTGTGTGAAAGCGCCGACAAGCTGATGGCACAAATCTGCCAGAAGAAATAGAGTTGTCGGCAAGTGCATGAGCCTAGAACTGGCGTTTGGCTTGAGCACCGAGAGGAAGTAGTTGGCGAGGATCTTGTCGTCTCGTCCCCGCAGCCTGCACGCGATGGTGTGAATCTTTGAGGAACTCCGATGGGTGCGTCCTGCCATCATACTTCTCGGCACATCTCGGCTTGAAGTTTTTCTTGTCGGGGCCTTTGGACTTGCCGCACCTCACGGGTGAGCAGCAGGGCAACCTACGCGTCTGGCAAGTCACTGGTTCCCTGGCGCATGCATGTCAACAGCGGGCCTGCGCGTTGGTCGAGATTGAAGCGGCGCTTCTCTTGGCGCTTCGATCGCGGTTCGGCGTCTTCTTCTTACCGTTCTCGAAGAACTTGGCGCTGGTCGCGGCGAGCTCGCGGATCCGGCAACGCTGTGGAGTCATTTGTCGAGGTGGATCCGGCGAGTCGGCGATCTTAGCCTTCGGGAAGGGAGTGCGGTCGTTGCACCCCGCGAGTCTCGTCACCATCGGCTCGTGCCTTGTCGCCTTATGCGTGGCTGCGAGTGCTTAGTTTCAGCGGGGCGTCGCCGTTAGCAAAGCCGATGAGGCTCTGGATGGTAGCCCTCCACTCGTCGACCTTGTCGGCCGTTGGAGGTAGTCTAAGTAGTTGGGCTCGCCAAGGCTTCGGTGGAGTAGTGGGTGGCAATGGCGTGCGGGCGAAGAAGCGGGATGTGCTCGGACTCTAACCAAGTTAGGAGGGTAGCATCCCATGGCATCGATACCCTGCTTTCGTACCGGCATCTTTGGCGTGCATGTGGGTCTCGAGGGCCTCGGGATCCTCGGCTTAGCCTTGATCGATCGAGCGTATGGTGCTGCGGGCACCGTGACGCTGTCGTTCCCGCGCCTCTTGAGAAGGACGCGGTGCGGATTCGGACGCCGAAGCTTGCGCCGCCATGTCCTTGGACCTGGCAGCGTCGTGGGTTCTCTCGTCGGCGCCGGTTCCTCCGCCAGTATCTTCCCCACCACTCGTCTGCTCCGGTGGTGGTGGGTTGGACGCGTACGGCCCTGCTGCCGCCAAAGTCTTCTTCTTCGGTGGCATGCTGATGATGATGATGAAGATTGTTGCTCATGTGAACGCTGGATCGGGTTCGCACAACCTCGACGCCCCCTCCCTGGCGCGCCAAAGATGTCGGGGAAGCTGATCGTGTTCCACGAACACCTATGGGACCTAGGTCCCTTGTGGTTCGGAGAGGCGGAGAATGCGAAGAAGCGGATCGAGCGATGCACGAGCAGATTTACCCAGCTTTGGAGCTCTCCGGAGATAATACTCCTCTGCTGCTTGGTTGATTCTATTGTGTTCTTGCTAGGGAGCAATGGGAGCTACAAAACCTAGCTGGCGAGTGTGGTCTCGTATGAGTCGAGTGAATCGAGCAGGCGAACCCTTTCTCGTTGCACTTGGGCCTCCTTTTATAGGCACAAGGGGTCACCATAGTGGCAACACATATGAGGTACAAATGTAAAAGCAGTGGTTGGTACACCAACATGCGGTGTCTGATGATCTATACCTAATTCTGACGGCAAGGGACAAGAGTAATAAATGCCCGTCCCCATCGCTCGAACAGTGCAACAGGGACTGTCAAGTGTGCCTCCGTTCGCCACGATGGTAGCTTGTCAGCGCCGCTTATCGCTGCTCCCCGCTGGCGGCACAGCCATCGACACGCGTGCCCGAAATGGCCCCGTGGCGACACGTTGGCGGATGAGCTGGAGCGGAGATGAAGAGAGGTTGCCTGCCGCGGCAAGCACCTTGCCGTGGCTGAATCCTTGTCGTGCTTGGGAGCTTGTCGATCACCAAGCCTTCCCGGCAAGCTCCCCTTGTCGGGGTCTTGTTTCCTTCGTGCCTCGAGTGGCCTTCCCGGCAAGCTCCTCTTGCCGGGGCCTTGATCACTTTGTTCTTGAATGGCTCCAAAGGAGCCGGGGAAGATCTTGACGGTCACCAGGCCAGCCCTGCTGCGGGGTGCTGCAACTGCCCGTGCACGAGTTCGGGGTACTAGGGTACCCCTACTCTAGTACACCGACACTAGCTCTACAGCCTAGTACAAATAATTTTACACTAGAGTTGAACTAGCTCTATAAGCTTGTACAAATAATTTCACACTAGAGTTGAACTAGCTCTACAAGCTAGTTCAAATAATTTTACACTAGAGTTGAACTAACTCTATAAGCTAGTTCAAATAATTTTACACTAGAGTTGAACTAGCTATATAAGTTAGTTCAAATAATTTTTCACTAGAGTTGAACTAGCTCTATAGCCTAGTACAAATAATTTTACACTATAGTTGAACTAGCTCTATAAGTTTGTACAAATAATTTTACACTAGAGTTGAGCTGGCTCTAGAAGCTAGTGCAAATAATTTTACACTAGAGTTGAGCAGGCTCTATAAGCTTTTACAAATAACTTTACACTAGAGTTGAACTAGCTGTATAAGCTAGTTCAAATAATTACACTAGAGTTGAACTAGCTCTATAGCCTAGTAAAATAATTTTACACGAGTTGAACTAGCACTATAAGCTAGTTCAAATAAATTTCCACTAGAGTTGAACTAGCTCTATAGCCTAGTACAAATAATTTTACACTAGAGTTGAACTAGCTCTATAAGCTTGTACAAATAATTTTACACTAGAGTTGAACTAGCTCTATAAGCTAGTTCATATAATTTTACAATAGAGTTGAACTAGCTCTATAGTCTACTACAAATAATTTTACACTAGAGTTGAACAAGCTCTATAAGCTAGTTCAAATAATTTTACACTAGAGTTGAACTAGTTGTATAGCCTAGTACCAATAATTTTACACTAGAGTTGAACTAGCTCTATAAGATTGTACAAATAATTTTACACTATAGTTGAACTAGATCTATATGATAGTTCAAATAATTTTGCACTAGACTTGAACTAGCTCTATAGCCTAGTACAAATAATTTTACACTAGAGTTGAAGTAGCTCTATAAGCTTGTACAAATAATTTTACACTAGAGGTGAACTAGCTCTACAAGCTAGTTCAAATAATTTACACTCGAGTTGAACTAGCTTTATAAGCTAGTTCAAATAATTACAAACTAGAGTTGAACTAGCTATATAAGCTAGTTCAAATAATTTACACTAGAGATGAACTAGCTCTATAGTCTAGTACAAATAATTTTACACTATAGTTGAACTAGATCTATAAGCTTGTACAAATAATTTTACACTAGAGTTGAACTGGCTCTATAAGCAAGTGCAAATAATTTTACACTATAGTCGTACTTGCTCTTACACTAGAGTTGAACTAGCTCTATAAGCTAGTTAAAACAATTTTACCCTGGAGTTGAACTAGCTCTATATCCGAGTACACATAATTTTACACTAGAGTTGCTTGCTCTATAGCCTAGTACAAATAATTTTACACTAGAGTTGAACTAGCTCTATAAGCTAGTTCATATAATTTTACAATAGAGTTGAACTAGCTCTATAGTCTAGTACAAATAATTTTACACTAGAGTTGAACTAGCTCTATAAGCTAGTTCAAATAATTTTACACTATAGTTGAACTAGATCTATATGCTAGTTCAAATAATTTTGCACTAGACTTGAACTAGCTCTATAGCCTAGTACAAATAATTTTACACTAGAGTTGAAGTAGCTCTATAAGCTTGTACAAATAATTTTACACTAGAGTTGAACTAGCTCTATAAGCTTGTACAAATAACTTTACACTAGAGTTGAACTAGCTCTATAAGCTAGTTCAAATAATTTTACACTAGAGTTGAACTAGCTCTATAGCCTAGTACAAATAATTTTACACTAGAGTTGAACTACCTCTATAAGCTAGTTCAAATAAATTTCTACTAGAGTTGAACTAGCTCGATAGCCTAGTACAAATAATTTTACACTAGAGTTGAACTAGCTCTATAAGCTTGTACAAATAATTTTACACTAGAGTTGAACTAGCTCTATAAGCTAGTTGACATAATTTTACAATAGAGTTGAACTAGCTCTATTAGCCGGGGAAGCTAAGTCGTGTCCCACGAACACCTATGGGGCGTGGGTCCCTTACAGTTCGGAGGGCGGAGGATGCACAAGCGGATCGAAGTGATGCAGGGAGGCAGATTTACCCACCCGGAGCTCTCGGGAGATAACACTCCTCTGCTGCTTGGTGGATTATATTGTGTTCTTGCTAGGGAGCAATGGGAGCTACAAAACCTAGCCTAAATGAGGTCTCGAATGAATCGGATGAACTAAGCGGAGCTGAACCGAACCCTTTCTCGTTGCACTTGGGCCTCCTTTTATAGGCACAAGGGGTCACCACAATTGGCAAGTAGATAAGTGTAGAATAGTAAAAACAGAGGTTGGTACACGCTTTATGCAGTGTCTGATGATCTATACCTAACTCGGCGGCAAGGGACAAGAGTCATAAATGCCGTCTCGATCGCTGAAACGATTATGAGGGACCGTCAAGTCGCCTCCGTTTGCCACGATGGTAGCTCGTCGGCGCCGCTTATCGCCGCTCCCGCTGGCTGTACAGCCCGTTATCCGCGATGCTTAGGAAAGCCCCATGGCGACACGTTGGCGGATGGCGGGGCGGAGATGAAGAGAGGTTACTGTCGTGGCAAGCACCTTGCAGCGGCTGAATCCTGTCGCGCTCGGGAGTTTGTCGATCACCGAGCCTTCCGGCAAGCTCCTCTTGCGGGGTCTTATTCCTTCATGCCTTGAGTGGCCTTCCGGCAAGCTCCTCTTGCGGGGCCTTGATTACTTTGTTCTTGAATGGCTCCAAAGGAGCAGCTGAGATCTTAGCGGTCACCGGGCCAGCCACCCTTGAGGTGCTGCATTTGTCCGTGCTGCGAGTTAGGGGTACTAAGGTACCCTACTCTAATACACCGGCAGAGCCCCGAACTGGAGCGCCTGCAGCGTAAGCTCTGTTAGGCCAGGCCCAAAATAGTGCCGAACGCACGCGCGGACTGGAGGCCATGAGTTATTAACCCGGACCCACCGTCCCCCACGAGCAGCACGTTCGGGACGTGGCGTCGTGGGAAGATCGTGGGGCTTTCTTTAATGGGAAAATCGGAATGCCGCCCCTCTCCCCCTTATAAGCAGGGAGGCAGGGAAGAACGCCCACTTGCCATTCTTGTCACGCCGAAACCACCGCGCTCCTCCCCTTCTTCTCAAGTCCAAAGGAAGCGGCGCTCCGCCCCCCGCCATTGCCACCGGCGCCACCATGTTGTCGGTTCCTCCACCACCTCTGCCATGGCTCCAGCCGACAAGGGCAAAGGGGTGAAGTTGGCGGCGCTTGGCCAGCGGCGCTCTGCGGAAGGAAAGGCCCTCTTGATCCGTTGCTCGGCAGGAAGGAGCTGCGGGGCTGTATTACCTTTTTGGTCGGCTGACGGCGTCGCGCACCAGCGCCGCGAGGTGATCTCGCCGCCACGTCAGAAGGTTTCCTTGGTACCTTTTCGCACTTTTCTTCCACTGCGGGCTCTGCCCGCCTTTTCAATTCCTTTTCGTTTCGCACACCTCTGCGAGAACTTTGTCGAGTCCACCTAAATGTAGCACACCCGGCCATTACTTCATGCCCGCGTAGAGAGGAGAGCCGCTTGCGGAGGAATTGCATGGATATCCAGGATCGGCAAGAAGGAAGCATATCTTGACGGAGAGCTGCGCAGCAAGTGGGAGGAGTGGAGAGCTGACTGGTGTTGGATCTTAGAGGAGGACCGCAGCCTTTCACGCCTGCGCAAAACTCCCATAGTCTTGGCGGCTTATTTGGAGCAACTTGGCGCGGAGGATGCCAAGTTGAAGATGCCGTGACTAGGATCTTGCGCCTCGGGCATGCAGGGCTTACCGTGGGAGCAGTTGTACGGACTTCCTTCGCCGCTGTATTGCGCCCTTGCAGGAGAGGGGGAGGCCTGCTTGGGAGTTCCAAAACGCGGCGGACATCATGAGGTTGCGCCCGGGTTTGAACTGGAACTTCACCGTCTTGGAGCTGGACGGCATGCTGCGGGAGCTGTTCAAGCCTGATGCAGATCACCCCGAGTGGTTCATGTTGCCGAGGGGAGTCGTGCCCTTGTGCAACAACTCTTTGCTTGACCGCATCCGCGCAATGATGCCGTTGTGCGATTCCCATGGAATTGTTCCAACTTGGCAGGAGCCGCCCGACGGCGTCGTGCAGCGATTCTTCGACGACTTGGAAGAAGTGCCGATCCGTGCCAGCGAGCGAAGCGGCTCACCGCGACACCACCGAGCAGGAGATGGCGCGCGCCATACAAGGATGGAGGCGGCGGAAGCTGCTGCTGGCGTTTTGGGTTCCTTGTCAGGAGGCGAGACAGCCCGGCGGCAAGCCTTGCCGACCGAGAGGAGTTCGCCGATGAGGAGGAGAAGGCCGAGCCGACAATGAGCGAGCTAGCCTGTCGAGCGCCTCCCTCCGCCGTCAAGTAACTTGCCGCGGGAGGAGCCAGCGGCCCGCCAAGAGCGCCTCCATAAAGCTGGAGAAGTGGCGGGGCGGCCTGGCGGGCCAACAACCGCCTCGCCGCCCGCCAGCGCTCCACGCGGCAAGCCATTCCAGCAGGGGCGCCTCATGCCGCCACAATAGCGGGGCGGGGTCTTACGGTGCCACGACCCCGCACCATAGCGCCGAGAGTCTACTCCTCCAATTAAATCATGCTGGGCCGAATTTGATCTCTCCGCCCTCGGCTCAGGAAGAAGAGGAAGAGTAAGATCTTGTCGCTCTTGCTTGTAATCCTTCAATTTCTTGCTTTATCTTGTATCGACTTGCTTCCTCTGAACCTTCTCCTTCTTGGGCCTGGCTCGGGAGGCGTCGAAGGGCCAAGACCCGGTGGTTGTCGTCTCGGGCGATTCCCACAATGGCTGACAGGAGGCACGTCTGGGACTCCCTTGCGGATCGGCAACCCTTCATGAGCAGCCCCAGCTGGCCCAGCGTAAGTGTTTGGTTTATTTCTTATGGTTAGGTGTGCTTGGGTGCTCCTTCATTCTTGATATCGGCTTGTTGAATTATGTAGGAGCAGAGCAGCCTCATCGGGGAGGTCCGGAGTCGCTCCAGTTCAACCTCATCGGGAGGCCTCGGAGGTCACCCCGAGTTCTGCTTGCTTCAACTCGCCACCAAGGAGAAATCTCCGCCAAGGGGCGCTCTCCGGCAAGGAGGCCTCTCCGACAAGGAGCTTCTCCGACAAGGGGCAGCACCGGCGACCCTCCGGTGGTGGAGGCTGCGACAGCGGATCCCACTGCGGGTAATCTTCTTGCTTGAGAATTTCCCTTGGGTTCTTTTCTTACATTCTTCTTTTGAACATTTGCTTGACTTGTTCTTTCTTTCTCGATCGTCAGATCCATCTCCCGGAGAGCCGATGGGCCCGAGGCTGCGGCGGAGGAGGGCCTTCGTGGCAACAATGGCAGCGCCGCCAACATGGAGGAGGAGGCGGCGCCGATGGGTCCGCCCGGCGAGGCCGCCAAGGCTCTTGGCCTTGAGAGGCGGGGAGGGTCGGCGATCGCCAGCAACCTGGGACCGGGGGCGCCCGGCGCTGCACCGACCGCCAATCCCCCGCCACCGATGTCGCGCGCGGACTCGAAGAGCCCCAGCCGGCGCCTATCGAAGGCAGCGAAGGTGTCTTCATCAAGCTTCCGTGGGCATCAAGCTCCAGGGCACGGTCGAAGGAGACCTTGACGTGGAGCTCTCGCCTCTGCTGGGCTGTCGCTAGTTGTGGCGTAAGCAGCAGCGATGTGAGCTGAGGAGGAGTAGTTCTTGAAGAGGTTCTTTGTCGCTCTACAGCGCCCGACAAAAAGCTGGAGTCATGGGAAGCTCTTGTCGCGGCGGGGCTGACATGGAGAAGCCGGAGGAGCTCAGTGCGCCAAAAAAACTCTCGGGATATAGCAGGCGCGGGGCAGCTTGCTGAGGCGCCAGCTTTCATCTTGGAGAAGGCCGAGTCGAGGAGCAGCAAAGGCTTGCCGTGAGAAGCTCTCAGCGCAAGAAGGTGGTGGCGCGGAAGATCAACCTCGACAGCTATGAGGAAGATCTCGCTTGTGCAAGCAATCAGTGCGGAGCCCTCCATGAGGCAAAGGGCGCGCCCGCAGCTGCGAGGCCGCCAAGAAGGAATTGGAAGCGAGGTGGCCCAGCTGGAGGCTACCCTCGAGGCGCCGAGAAGTCACGGGCTGAAGCCTTGAGCGAAGGACACCTACACTCTTGGCGAGCTGCAGGGTCGTTTCGCCGAGAAGATCAAGAGCTCGGGCTGCCAAGGACTCAAAGGCGGATCTGGGTTGGCCAGCCACCACGATGGAGCTGAGCAGCGCCAAGGAGGCGGGAAGCAGGCCTCTTGGAAGATCAAGGCCAGCGAGGCTAGCTTTGTCGAATCTTGTGACCGCCAGAATAATCTCAGAGATAGCATAATGCCTGGGCGGAAGGTCTCGTGGACACTGCCGCCGCCATCCATAATGAGCTGATGGGTGGGGATGGTGGATCTTGGGTACTCAAGCGAGAACCTCAACCCAGCGTCAAGCTCGATCTGTTCTTCAAGGCGTGTTGGCGGGTTTCCAGCGGCTCGGGAGGAGATCCCAAAGCAGCTGGCCGGCGAGTCGCGCCAAGTTCTGCCGAGGCTCTCGGAAGGTGCTGATGAAGGTGGCCTTCCGCAATCCGGGCGTCGACCATAGCGATCCTCAAGTCCCTCCTCCATCTGCCGGCGTTGAAGCACTTAAGGCCCTTGTCGCGCACCATCGTGGACAGGGTGGCGGAGTCAAGAGGCTCGATGGCGACCCGCGTGGACTAGGCCATAAGTTTATCTTTCTCTTGTATTTGTAGATCATGTTTAGGCGAAAAATCTATTAGATCTGCGACAAGTTATTTTGTAATATACTCTATCTTAGGCATCGATCGCAATGTTATTTCCTTTACTTGATTTCTTCCCTTGTGTGTTTGTGCCCTCGCTTTTAGGGAACTTGTCGGTGCAAGCATCTTTGCATGGCTGAGTCGGAACATCAGCAACTTCTTGGCGATCTGCCTCCGACAACAACCTATGCAATTAGTTGTAGCACACTTAAGTTGTTGGCGGACTCGAAACAAAGCAAAGGCATAAGCTAACCTTGAGTTGGTTCCTCGCGCAGGTTTTCCATACAAAGTACTTATCGTTCGAGGAAGATAACGAAAATTTAAAACTGATTGCTTAAACTTAGCAACTTAGCTTTTACATTGTTTGCTTCTGGCAAGGTGATACTTCCTCGGCGACACTCGGCGATCCACACCATTATCTTCTCCTTCCCCGGTTAACTTGTGGGTGGATGAACCTTCCTCTTTTTTGAGAAGAAAGAAGAAAATAAAGTTATGGAGCCTAGTGGCTTGTTATAAACTTACGGGTGTGGATGCTGCACAAAATGTCGGATAACACATGCATACTAATGATGAAAGCATGAAATTGACAAATTGTGTGCAACACATAATCTTCTTGATGCAGAAGTCTGCGCCCGGCTTTGTACAAAGATTACATGCAACAGCGGCAAGACTTGTACAAAAGGGTGGATTCTTGGAGCAGGTCGGCAACGCGCCCTATGGGTAAAACTTACGAAGATGCTCTATATTCAGGAGTTGCTCACGGGCGCCATCTTGGTCTCAAAGCGGACAGCGCGGGCCTAGTGACTTCGTTTCACCCGATAGAGGCCTTCCCGCCGGCGTCAACTTGTTGGAATTCTTGGCGGATTGAGCGCGCGAAGAACAAGGTTGCCTTCCTCGAAGCTTACGGCATTAACTGCGGCTATGGTAGCGGCGCAAAGCTTGCTGTAACGAGCAGCTCGTCTGACTGAAGCGATCTTCCTCGAGGCGTAGCGTCATCTTATCGCAGCTGCTCTTGCTCAAGCTCATCATAGCGAGTACTCGGTGACCGTATCTGAGTTCCGTGGGAGAACTGCCTCTGCTCCATAGACTAGAGCAAAGGGTTGTGCGGCGATGGCTCGATTTGGCGTCGTCTGATCGACCAAAGAACCACGGAAGCTCCTCAATCCAGTTTCTTCCACACTTGCGCTTTGTCGAAAGTTCTGGTTTTGTGTCCTCGCAGCACTTCAGCATTTGCCTTCTCTGCTTGACCGTTGCTTCTCGGGTGAGCAACAGAAGCAAAGCAGACCTTGGCGCCAAGATCTCATGAATTGGGTGCCGTTGTCGATGATGATCCGGTTAGGTATCCCAAAGCGGCGGACAATTGACTGAAGAACTTATTGCTTGTTGTCTTTGTCACCTTCCTCCTGCTTCCACTTCCGGCCACTTTGTGAACTTGTCGATTCGGACGTACAAGTACTCAAAGCCCCGACAACTTCGGGGCAAGGGCCGTGGATATCAAGCCCCAGACCGAAAATGGCGGGATAAAGGGATCGTGCGGAGAGCTTGAGCTGGCTGGTGTGTCATTTTGAATGGGCCTTGCGCTTCACACTGGTTACTTGTGCGTTGCATCTGGAGGCTTCGGCGGAAGAAACCTTGGGAAGCTTTGCGGCAAGTGCTCTTCTTGCCAATGTGGTGACCACATATGCCTCCGTGTATCTCTGCCAACGACTTCATCCATCTTCGGCAAATACACTTCAATTACACTCCGTTGAGTCTTCTTACATGCAGGATGTTGTCAACAAACTGATATATACTTGATTTGCGGGCTACTCTTCCCGCTTCGTCTTGCTCTTGGGAAGTTCTCTGTCTGAAGGAAATGGGCGATCTGCTGCGCCCATCTTTGGAGCACGTGGCTCGACAACAAGGACTAAAGGCACATTTGTCGCCCGGGAACATCAGCTTCTCGGCAAGTACTGCGGCTCTGCGGAACTTGATGATCCCGACAAGCTGCGAACAAGACTTGTCGGGAGCGTGCCTTCAGCGAAACAAACCCTTAGGTTTGTCGGATGAACTGTTCCTCGGCGATATTCTTGCTGATTTTGGGGACCTTCTTGGCGGCGGCTTGAGGGAGCTCTGCCGGGAAGTAGTCACCGGAAACCAACTTCCTCTTCTTGCTCTGTCCGGTTGATGGTGTTACAGTTGGTTGAGTCAGCTTGAGCACAAAAATCACTGGTTCCACAGGTAACTTGAGTGCGGCGCACTTTGACAGGCCATCAGCAATATCATTCTGAGCTCTTGGAACATATTCCATTTGCAGGCCTTCAAAGTGCTCTTCTAGCTTTCTCACTTCATCAACGTAGGCTTCCATCAACGGACTCTGGTAATCTTTGTTCACTTGGCGGACGACAAGCTGCGAGTCACCGGACGATAAGCTTCTTGATCCCAAGGTCCTTTGCAATCTGAGACGGCAAGCAAACCTTCATATTCTGCGGTATTGTTTGTTGCTTGTTCCTTGGGAAAGTGCATTAGGACTATGTACTTGAGGTGCTCTCCGGTGGGTGCGATAAGCGATCGCAAACCTTTGGCGCCTTGTAGCGAGAAGGCACCAGCAAATTACATCAGCTACTCTTTACTTGCTTCTTTGACGGGGATGCTCGTCTCTGGAATTTCTTCATCTTGCGTTGGCGTCCACTCTGCTATAAACTCTGCCAGTGCTCTGCTTTGGATAGTTGAAGTGCTTTCAAATTTGAGGCCAAAGCTTGACAGTTCGATGCCCACTCGACAATCCTGCTGTTTCTTCTAGATTTTGCAATATCCTTTTCAATGAGCGAGTAACAACTGTTATCTCATGTGCTTGGAAGTAATGGCGCAGCTTTCTCGAGAGCCATGAGGAGGCGAAAAGCAATTTACTGCACGAATACCTTGACCTAGCCCCTGCAAAGGAGGCCGACAAAATGGTAGGCGCTGCACCATCCTTTCTGCGTCTTGTGCAATCCTTTGCATATTCGTCTTTATCGGGACGAGCTTGTGGCGAAGCCCCACCTTGTCGCTGAATGCATCTGCACAGGTTGCGGCTCATCATCCGCCTCCATCTCCACTACTAACGCAGCACTAACCACTTGATTGGTTGCCGCTATATACAGACAACTTCCCTTGTGGTCTAGGTGCGACAAGTATTGAGTGGAAGACAGTACCTCTTCAAGTCTTGCAGCGCAGCCTCCGCCTCGGCAGTCCATTTCATTGGACCTGCCTTTTCAAAATTTTGAAAAATGGCGAGCGCGCTCACTGACTTAGAGATAAACCTGCTAGAGCAGCCACAACTTGTCGATTCGAGGTACAAGTACTCAAAGCCCCGACGCTTCGGGGAAGGGGCGAGATATCGAGCCCCGGACCAAAAATGGCAGGACAAAGGGATGCGTCACGGAAGCTTGAGCTGGCTGGTGTATCATTTTGAATGGGCCTGGCGCTTCACACTGGTTACTTGTGTAGTTGCATCTGGAGGCTTCGGCCAGAAGAAACCTTGCTTGGAAAGCTTTAAAGCGGCAAATGCTCTTCGCCAATGGTGACCACATATGCCTCCGTGTATCTCGCCAATAACCCATCCATCTTCGGCAAATACACTTCAATTTCCTCCGTTTAGTCTTCTTGGCATACGGATGTTGTCAACAAGCTGATACATATGACTGCGGGCTACTCTTTCCGCTTCTTCTTGCTCTTGGGAAGTTCTCTGTCGAAGGAAATGGGCGATCTACTGCGCCCATCTTGGAACTGTGGCTCAACAACAAGGACTAAAGGCACAGCTGCAGCTGCAGGAACATCACTTTCACGGCAAGAACCTGCGGCTCTGCGGGCTTGATGATCCCGACAAAGCTTGCGAAGCAAAACTTGTCGAGGAGCGTCCAGCGAAACAAACCCTTAGGTTTGTAGAGATGAACTGTTCCTCGTGATATTTCGCTGATTTGGGGACCTTCTTGGCGCGACGGGAGCTCTGCGGGAAAGTAGTCACGGAAACCAACTTTCTCTTCTTGCTCTGCATCCGGTTGATGGTGTTAAATCGGTTGAGTCAGCGAGCACAAAAATCCTAGTTCCCGAGGTAACAGAGTGCGGCGCTTTAGCGAGCCATCGGCGATGTCATTACGAGCTCTTGGAACATGTTCCATTCACGGTCCTTCAAAGTGCTCTTCTAGCTTTCTCACTTCATCAGCGTGAAGCTTCCATCAGCGGACTCAATCTTTGTTCACTTGGCGGACGACAAGCTGCGAGTCACCACTGACGATAAGCTTCTTGATCCCAAGGTCACTTTGCAATCACGAGACCGACAAGCAAACCTTCATATTCTGCGTATTGTTTGTTGCTTGTTCGCTTGGGAAATGCATTTGGACTATGTACTTGAGGTGCTCTCCGGTGGGTGCGATAAGCAACCGCAAACGGCCTGTAGCGAAGAGCACCATCAAAAGTACATCAGCCACTCTTTACTTGCTTCTTTGGCAGGGATGCTTTCGTCTCGGGAATTTCTTCATCTTGCGTTGGCGTCCACTCTGCTATAAACTCTGCGATGCTGCACTTTGGATAGTTGAAGTGCTTTCAAATTTGAGGCCAAAGCTTGACAGTTCGATGCCCACTCGACAATCCTGCACTTTATACGGATTTTGCAATATCCTTTTCAGCGAAGCGGTAACAACTGTTATCTCATGTGCTTGGAAGTAATGGTGCAGCTTTCTCGAGGCCATGAGGAGGCCAACAATTTACGCACACGAGAATACCTTGACCTAGCCCCACGCAAAGGCCACGTAAATGGTAGGTAGCTGCACCATCCTTTTTGCGTCTTGTCGCAATCCTTTGCTGATCCGTCTTTATCGGGACTAGAGCTTGCGGCGAAGCCCCCGCTTGTCGCTGAATGCATCTGCCTCGGTTGCCCGGCTCATCATCCGCCTCCCTCTCCACTACTAACGCAGCACTAACCACTTGATTGGTTGCCGCTATATACAGCAACAACTTCCCTTGTGGTCTAGGTGCGACAAGTATTAGTGGAAGGCAGTACCTCTTCAAGTCTTGCGGCGCAGCCTCCGCCTCGGAGTCCATTTAATTGGACCTGCCTTTTCAAAATTTTAAAAAATGGCAGTAGCTCAGGCCCGACTTAGAGATAAACCTGCTAAGAACAGCCACATAACCGGCAAGCCTTCTTACATCCTTGACAGCTTTGGTGCTTCAATCTGCTCAATGGCCTTGATCTTGTCGGATTGGCTTCAATTCCCCTCACGAGACAGATCCAAGAAGCTTAGGAAGGAACTCCAAACACGCACTTCTCGGGATTGAGCTTGAGGTTGATCTTGCAGATTTGCAAGTCTCATCTAAGTCTTGAACCAGAGTTGCTTTGTCCTTGCTCTTGACCACTATGTCATCCATATAAGCTTCTACATTTAATGTATCTGCTGCTCGAAGGCTTCATGGACTACTCTTGCAAATGTTGAACCAGCATTCTTCAACCAGAAGGCATCCGTGAAACAGTATGTACCACATGGTGTAAATGAATGCGGTTTTCTTTCATCTTCTTCTGCCATGAATATCGATGATATATCTGAATATTCGTCAAGAAATGAAAGCAAATCACATCCAGGCGTAGGTCAACAATCTAGTCTATACGGCAAGGAAATGGGTCTTTGGGACAAGCTTTATTAACATTGTAAAAAGTCGTCTGAGTCTCCATTTCCCATTTGCTTTAATTTAACTACGGATTGGCCAACCACGTGGGATGGAACTCCCCTAACAAACTCTGCTTCAACTTCTTGATTTCTTCACTTTATAAACTCTTGGCGCTCCACACTACTGCTTCTGACTTTTTTAGCGGCCGGACGCGGCATGAGGACGAACAGCTAAGTGGTGCTCAATTACTTTCAGCCAAGCCCATCGCGGTGCGGCGCGGGGGGGACAGATCTGAATTACTTTCCCGGTGCCAAAAAGGCGTCGGATCTGGCTCATGCACTTGCGGACGCTCTATTTCCTCTTGGGCAGATTTGGCCACCCAGTTTGTTGGCGCCTTCACGGGCCACAAGCCTCATGGCCGGTGGTGACCTCCACCTGCCCGAAGGAGGAGAATCCCTGGCAATTCATCGAGATTATAGTCTACAATACCCAACCCGGGCCCTCATTTTTCTTAATCCTATCGCTCCCTCGGTCTTGGATTTGGGCTGGCCCCAAACCTCAAAAAGGAGTGTGGGGCGGAAATTTTTTGGGGGCTTATTAAAAACCGGGGCTCAAAGCCCAACCCCGGGGTGGGTCGTGCCCGGGGGGCGGCCCTTTAAAGGCGAGAGGCCGTTTGGCCCCACCCCCTTTGGGTGGGGCCTTTCCCAGTTCCCCCCTTTTTTGGGGTGCCCGGCCGGGGGGAAAGGCGGCAAAAAGGGTTAGCGACAATTTGGAACCCGCCGCCAAAGGGAAACTCGGGAAACCCCTCCGGGCCCGTTGCCCCCGCACCCACCCCGGGCTGCGTCGTCAGGCCCGGGGCCCCGGCGTGAAAAGGAGGGCCCGCCGGATGGTGGCCGGGGCGGCCGGGGTCCTTCCCCCCCGTCCGGGGGAAAAGGGGCCTTTTCCCGCCAATCCTTTGGGTTTGATGAAATGAATGGTGTTTTTGAGCACCCCCGCCCGGCCCTGAAAAATTGGAAGGGGTTAAAAGGCATGCAAAGTAAAGAAGTTGAAAGCGCGGGATTACGGAAGGTTTACCCGGGGCCTCGGGGGAAATCCCGGGGTGGTTTTGTTCCGTTTAAAAAAAAGGGACCCATTTCCCTTGAGGGCCAATGGACCCCGTGGATTGCTCTTTTTTTGGGGTTTCAATTAAAGTTTAGGGAAAAAAGAGGAAAACCGCTTTTGTGCGGTTTCTTTTCCCGGATTTTTAAAATGCTTTCGTTAACTTTCAAGGAGGTTGCCCTTTGCCACGGAAAATTTGGGAGCCGGTACGTTCGCGGCCGACCGGTTCAAGTTTGGGAAACATTTGCAAATTGGCGATAACCTGCCAAGAAAGGGTTTTGGGCCCCGGGGGTTTTTTCTCCCGGGGGAAAAGCCTCCGGAAAGCCCTTGGGTCGGCCCGGGCTGGAGTCCTTGGGGCTGCCCCGGGGTTTTTCCAAAGGGCCGGGCTGGGCCATTTAAAATTTTTGGGCGGGTAAAAGGCCCGAAGGGGTCTGGGGAAAGAAAACCCTGCTCCAAACCGGGACCCTGGAAAGGAATTCCGTAAAGGAAATAAAGGGTTAGTCGGTTAAGGAAAGGGACAAAAGGGGGGAGGCAACCTGCAACGGCCCTCCAACCGGGACAGGTCGGGGTGGTTGGGACAGATCAGGATTTGCGCGCCCGGCACTTTACGGTCCCTCCGGGCAGACAAATAACTCTTCTCACTGGCAAAAATCCTTCGGCCCGGTCGCGCCAACCCACACCGGGTAACAGCGTTGTGAAGAGTTACAAGCGGCGCGGCAGAGGCCTGCGCCCGGTCAAACGACAAGCGCAGCATCGGTCGAACTTGCGTTTCTAGCCGGGAGGCGCAGCGCGTGGTCGGCACCATCCCGTCCAAAGGAGGGGGATGTTCCTCCAAGCGGTTAAAGGAGCGAGGATTATTCTTCGCCTCCTGTGGGGCCTTCCGGTTTAACCCACCAGGGAAGGGGAAAATAGACTTTAGACTTCAGCGGGAAAAAGGTCCCAAGGAAACCCACCCTTCAGGTTCGAACCCAATTGTTGGCCTCCCACGGCCGGAGTGCCTTCGCGAGCAATTGGGGTAAAGGCCCGAAGGATGGCCGGCAACTTTCCCAAGGAGCGCCCCGGATCCCTTCGGGAAGAATGCCGAACTTTGCTTCCAGGATCCAACCCGGAATACTGCAAATGTAGACCCTTGGAGCTGTGGTCCGGCGCCAGGTTTCCAAGAGGAGAAAATTTGAAAGGCGAAACAACCTGTAAGAAAGCGGGGCCCCAAGAAGCCCGGGCCGTCAATCCCCGAAAGAAGAACCAAAAGTCCGGCCATTGAGCGCCCGGAAGAAACGGGTGGATTACTTGCGGTTTCGTTACCTGCCTGCGGCAAGTCCGAAAGGGCCCCGACAAAAGAAAATTCAAAAACCAAGGGATGTGCGGAAGAAGTAGGCCCAAAGGCACCAGCCCGGAAGTTCCTTTCGACCAATGGGTTTGTCGCGGTTTGCGGGGAGCGGGGGCGAAGGCGGCAAGGATCCGGCCAAACTTTCCCCAAGCTCTGTCCAACCAAGGCGGATCAAGCCAATGCGCCGGAAGAGGGCAGCCCTCTATTTTTCCCTTTGGGGCAGATTTCCAAGGTTTTTGGCGGCCTTCTTTAAACCCCTCATGGCCCGGGGTGCCCCTCTTCCCCGGAAAATTTCCCTCGCTTTCCGGTTGAAGGTATTACAAAATCCGGAACACCCGCTGCCGGGCCGGAAGTCGGTTTGTTCAAATTTGAAAGCCTTGAAACGGGCGAGGATTGGGGAAAATGGGGCGAATGTGAAAAATTCGAAAGGCTCCCGGGGGGCAAATTAAAACGATGGCTTTCCCTTTGGCGAAAAAGGCCCGGGCGGCGCAACTGGAAAAAACCCAAGTCGGTTGGAGCATTTCCCCAAGGAGCCAACAAAAAAACGGATAATGAAGGGGCAGGCCCGGGCGGGCCGGGTGGGAAGCCCAGGGGGGCCAACGTCTCCGAAAAATGAAAAAAGCCGTTGATGGAAGCCCCGGCGAAGGGGCCTTGGGAGGCCTGAAGGTGAAAAGGAAGAGACTTGGAAGGCTGAGGCCCCAAAGGCCCAAGCAGAACCCTTTTTGTGGGCTAAGGGAATCAATTGTCCCTTTAAGGGTCATCCACCCACAAGTTAACCGGGGGGAAGGAGAAGATAATAGTGTGGGCCGCCAAGCGCCGCTCAAGGAACCGCTCGAGGCACTGTCGCCTTGCCGGAAAATGGACAACAGAAAGGCTAAGTTGCTAAGTTTAAGCGACCAGTTTTAAATTTTTAAGTTATCTTCCTCGAACGATGGTGCTTTGTATGGAAAACCTGTGCGTGGAGGAACCGATCAGCGACTAGCTTGCGCCCTTACTTTGTTTCGAGTCCGCTCAACAACTTAAGTGTGCTGCAACTAGTTGCGACAAGGTTGCTGTCGGAGCGGCATCGCCAAGAGAGTTGCTGAAGTTCGCACTCAGCGCCATGCAAGGGTGTTCAGACCGACAAGTTCTCCTAAAACGTAGGGTATAAACATACAAGGGAAGAAATCAAGTAAAGGAAATAACATTTGCATTCGATGGCCTAAGATAGTGTATATTACATAATAACTTGTCGCGCATCTAATGGACTTTTTACCTAAACATGATCTACAGCGACAAGAGAAAGATAGACTTGGCGGCCTAGTCCACGCGGTGTCGCCCTCGGCCTCTTAACTCCGCTCACCCTGTCCACAATGGGTGCGACAAGGGCCTTGAGCGCTTCAACATCGGCGGATGGAGGCAGGGACTTGAGGACTTTGGTGAAGTCGACGCCTGGGTTGCGGAAGGCCACCTTCATCAACACCTTCTGGAGAGCCTCGGTGCAGACTTGACGTGATTCCTCCGCCAGTTGCTTCGGGACCTCTTCCCGGAGCCGTTGGATACCCGCCAACACGCCTTTGAAGAATAGGCTGAGCTTGACGCTGGGTTGGAGGTTCTCGTCAGTGGAGTATCCAAGATCCGTCATCCCCAACTCCATCAGCTCATTATGAATGCCGGCGGCGGTGTCCACAAGACCTTCTGTCCAGTGCATTATGCTATCCCAAAGATTATTCTGGGTGGTCACAGCATTCGACAGCAACTCCTCGGTGGCCTTGATCTTTTCCAGCAGGCCCTTTTCCCGATCCTTGACGCCATTCAACGTCTCCGTCAGGGTGATCAGCTTAAGCTCCAAATCCGCTTTGACGTCCTTGGCGGCATCGATCTCTTTGATCTTTTCAGCAAAACGACCCTGCAGCTCGCCGAGGGTGTAAGCGTCCTTCTCACGCCTTCGGCGCTTCAACCCGGCGACCTCCTCGGCACTCTTCCTCGGAGGGTGGACTCCAGCTGAGCCACCCTCGTCTCCAATTCCCTCTTGGCGGCCTCGGCAGCCGCAGCAGCATCCTTTGCCTCCCGAAGTGGCCCGCTGATCGTTTGCTGCCACAAGCGAGATCTTCCTCAAAGCTGTCGAGGTTGATCTTCCGCTCGCGCCAGCTCACCTTCTCGCGGAAAGCTTCTCGCGGTGAGCCTCTGCTGCTCTTCGACCTCGCCCTTCTCCAAGATGAAGGCCAGCGCTCCTCGGCAAGTTGCTCCGCGCCTCCGCTTATATCCCGAGAGTTTCTTTGTTGGCGCGCGGAGCTCTTCCGCGCTTCTCCAAGTCAGCTCCGCCCTCGCGACAAGCGCCTCGACTCCAGGTTTGGCTTGTCGGGCGGGCGGTAGCGACAAGAACTTCCTTAGCAGCTGCTCCTCCTCAGCTCACGCTGCTGCTGCTTGGGGCATCAACCAGCGACAGCCCGGCGGAGGCAAGCAGTTCGCGTCGAAAGTCTCCCCCTCGACCGGGCGCCTGAGCTTGATGCCCGGGAGCTTGATAAAGACACCCTCGCGGCCTTGGTAGGCGCCTGGCTAGGGCTCTTGGAGTAGCGGCGTCGGTGGCGGAGGATCAGCGGTCGGTGCAGCGCTGGCGCTCCTGCGGCCTCGGGGCCAAGATGATCGCCAGGTTCCTCCCTCACCTCAAGGCCAGGCTGCCTCGGCGGCATCCTCGCCGACGGGCCCGTCAGGGCCAGCCTCCTCCTCCGTGTTGGCGGCGTCGACATTGTCGCCGCGAGCGTCTTCCTCGCCGGCGGCCTCAATCTCCATTGGATCTCCGGCAGGTGGATCTAATGGTCAGAAGAAGAAAGCACAGGTCAAGCATATGTTCGAAAGAGAAGAACAAAAAAAGAAAGAACCCAAGGGAAATTATCAAACAAGAAAATCACCTCCAATGGAATCTGTTGCCGTAGTCTCTACTACCGGAGGGTCGTCGGCACTGGTCCTTGTCGGGGAAGCTCCCCTTGTCGGAGAGGCCTCCCTTGCCGGAGAACGCTCCCTTGGCGGAGAGTTTTCCCTTGGCGGCGTAGTTGAAGCAAGCAGAATTTTGGGAGCGACATCCGGAGCTTCCTGATGAGGCTGCTTTGCTCCTACACAATTCAGTAAATCAGATATCAATAACGGAGAAACACCCAAGCATGCCTAACCGTGAGAAGTATACCAAACACTTACGCTGGGGGCTGTGCTGGGGGCTGCTCTGTTGAAGGGTTGCCAGGTCCGGCAAGGGAGTTCCAGACGTGCCCCCTGTCACCACAGGGGAGTCATCTGAGACGACGACCACCGGCGTCTTGGCCCTCTTCGGCGCCCTCTGAGCTAACGTCCTAAAGAAGAAGGTTCAAAGTGAAGCCAGTCAGTTATAAAGATAAAACAATAAATTAGAGGATTACAAGTAGCAGTGACAAGATCTTACTCTTCCTCTTCTTCCTCGGAGCTGAGAGCGGAGAGATCAAACTCTGCTCGCGCGACGGATTGGGGGAGAAGACTCCCTCGACGCTTGGCGGGTGCGAGGCGCGACCCTGAAGGCCTGCGCCCGCCGCCATGGCGGGATGAGGCGCTCCTGCGGCACGGTACTTGCTGCTGGCGGAGCGCGTCGGGGCTGCGAGGCGGTTGCTGGACCATAGGCCGCCTGACGCTTCTCCGATCTATGGAGGCATCTCCTTGGCGGCACAGCGGGCCCTCTTGCGCAAGCTACCCGACGACGGAGGGAGGCGTCCCGGCAGGCTCGCTTCGGTTCGTTATCGGCTCGGGCTGCTCCTCCTCACCGATTAACTCTTCTCGGTCAGCAAGGCTTACCGCCTCGGCCCTCTCCGCCTCCTCGACAAGAACCCAGACGCGCGGCAGCAGCAGCTTCGCAGCCTCCTCCAACCTCGTGGCGCGCGCGCGCCATCTCCTGCTCAGTGGTGTCGCATGAGTGAGCCGCCCTGCGCCGGGCGCGGATCGGCACTTCACTTAAGTTGTCGAAGAACTGCTGCACTATGTCATCAGCAGGCTCTCGCTAAGTCGGAACGATTCCATGGGAATCGCACAACGCATTATCGCGAGGATCTTGCTGTTTACAAATTGTTGCACAAGGCACAACTCCCTCCGCAACATGCACCATCCGGGGTTATCCGCTTCAGGCTTGAACAGCTCCCGCAGCATGCCGTCAAGCTCCAAGGTAGTGAAATTCCAATTCAGACCTGGGCGCAGCCTCATGATATCCGCCGCGTTCTGGAATTCCCAAGAAGGCTTCCCTCTCTCCTACAAGGGCGCAATGCGGCGGCAAAGGAAGTCCGCGCCAACTGCTCCGACAGTAAGCCCTGCTTGCCGGAGACGCAAAATCCTAGTCGTGGCAATCTTCAACTTGTTGTCCTCTGGCGCCAAGTTGCTCCAATCGTTGCCACGAACTATGGGGGTCCGGCGCAGGGCGGTGAAAGACTGTGGCTCCTGCTCTAAAATCCAACACCAGTCAGCTCTCCACTCCTCCCACTTACTGCGCAACTCTCCGTCAAGATACGCTTCCTTCTTGCCGATCCTAGAGGTCCATGCAATTCCTCCGGCAAGCGGCTCTCCTCTCTCTATGCGGGGTGAGAAGTAGTGGCGGAAAAGTGCGACATTTGGATGGACCCCGACGAAGTTCTCGCAGAGGTGTGCGAAAACGGCCATGGTGAGGACAGCGTTGGGGGTGAAGTCAAGGAGGCGGAGGCCATATGTGTTCATAACATCGCAGAAAAATTCAGAAAAGGGCGGGCAGAGCCCGCACCAGAAGAAAATCGCGAAGAAGGGGTACCCGATGGAGACCTTCGCAGATGTGGCGGCGGAGATGACCCTCGTGCGCGGATGCGCACGGGTCTCCGTCGACCAGAAGAGATAATACAGCTCCCACAGCTCCTTCCTGTTGAGCAGGGGATCGAAGAGGGCCCGCTCCTTCCGCAGCGCCGCGAGCCGCTGCGCCTCGGCCGATTTCACGCCTTTCCCCTTATCGGCCTTCGGAGCCATAGGGAGTGGTGGAGGAGGAAGCCGACGGCGTTGGTGGCACCGGAGGCAGTGGAGGGGGCGGAGCGATGCTCTCTCTGGGCTCGAGAAGAAAAGGGGAAAGCGACGGGGGTGTCTGATGTGACAGCAAGGGCGAGCGGGCGTTCTGCCCCTATTCCCCCGCTTATAAAGGGGAGAGGGGACGGGCGTTCCGATTTTTCCCATTAAAGAAAGCCCCACGATCTCCCCCACGACGCCACGTCCGGTGCGCGCCGTTCGTGGGAGACGTGGTGGGTCCAAGGCAAATAACGGCGTAATCGAGACCATGCGTGCCCGTGCACTGTTTTGGGCCTGGCCCAACAGAGCTTGGCGCCGTGTGTGGCCGAGGCCCGGGGGCTCCCGTCGGTGTACTAGAGTAGGGGTACCCTAGTACCCCGAACTCGTGCACGGGCAGTCGCAGCGCCCCACGGCGGGGCTGGCCTGATGACCGCCAAGGCCCTCAGCGGCTCCTTCGGAGCCGTTCAAGAGCAAAGTACTCAAGACCCCGGCAAGAGGGGCTTGCCGGGAAGGCCACTCAGGGCGTGAAGGAAACAAGGCCCCGGCAAGAGAAGCTTGCCGGGAAGGCTTGGTGGGCGCCGAGCCCCCAGACGCGACAAGGTGCTTGCCGCGGCAAGGCGCTTGCCGGGGCGGGCGACCTCTCTTCATCTCCGCTCCAGCTCACCCGCCAATGTGTCACCACGGGGATTTCCCAAGCACGCGTGTCGACGGGCTGAGCCGCCAGCGGGGAACAACGACAAGCGGCGCTGACAAGCCACCATCGTGGCAAACGGAGGTGCACTTGCGGTCCCCTGTTACCTTTGTTCGGGCGATCGAGACGGGCATTGATGACTCTTGTCCCTTGTCGTCGAGTTAGGTATAGATTACTATACACTGCATAAAGCGTGTACCAACCTATGTTTTTACTATCTTACCCTTGTCTACTTGCCACATGTGGTAACCCCTTGTGCCTATAAAAGGAGGCCCGAGGGCAACGTAGAAAGGGTTCGGCCCAGCTCCGGCTTAGTTCATCCTACTCATACGAAACCACACCCAGGCTAGGTTTTGTAGCTCCCATTGCTCCCTAGCAAGAACACAAGATAATCCACTAAAGCAGCAGTAGGAGTATTATCTCTCCGGAGAGCTCCGAAGCTGGGTAAGCCTGCTTGTGTGCATCGCCTCGATCCGCTCTTTGTGCAATCTCCGCCCCCCCTCCGAACCACAAGGGACCCAGGTCCCGTAGGTGTTCGTGGGACACGATCAGCCCTCCCGGACACACTATAGTTGAACTAGCTCTATAGCCTAGTACAAATTATTTTACACTAGAGTTGAACTAGCTCTATAAGCTTGTACAAATAATTTTAGCCTAGAGTTGAACTACCTCTATAAGCTAGTTCAAATACTTTTAGCCTAGAGTTGAACTAGCTCTATAAGCTAGTTCAAATAATTTCACACTAGAGTTGAACTAGCTCTATAAGCTAGTTCAAATTATTTTGCACTAGACTTGAACTAGCTCTATAGCCTAGTACAAATAATTTTACACTAGAGTTGAACTAGCTCTATAAGCTTGTACAAATAATTTCACACTACAGTAGAACTAGCTTTACAAGCTAGTTCAAATAATCTTACACTAGAGTTGAACTAGCTCTATAAGCTAGTTCAAATAATTTTACACTAGAGTTGAACTAGCTATATAAGTTGGTTCAAATAATTTTACACTAGAGTTGAACTAGCTCTATAGCCTAGTACAAATAATTTTACACTATAGTTGAACTAGCTCTATAAGCTTGTACAAATAATTTTACGCTAGAGTTCAACTGGCTCTATAAGCTAGTGCAAATAATTTTACACTAGAGTTGAACTAGCTCTATAAGTTTGTACAAATAACTTTACACAAGAGTTGAACTAGCTCTATAAGCTAGTTCAAGTAATTTTACACTAGAGTTGAACTAGCTCTATAGCCTAGTACAAATAATTTTACACTAGAGTTGAACTAGCTCTATAAGCTTGTACAAATAATTTTACACTAGAGTTGAACTAGCTCTATAAGCTAGTTCATATAATTTTACAATAGAGTTGAACTAGCTCTATAGTCTAGTAAAAATAATTTTACACTAGAGTTGAACTAGCTCTATAAGCTAGTTCAAATAATTTTACACTAGATTTGAACTAGTTGTATAGCCTAGTACAAATAATTTTACACTAGAGTTGAACTAGCTCTATAAGCTTGTACAAATAATTTTACACTAGAGTTGAACTAGATCTATATGCTAGTTCAAATAATTTTGCACTAGACTTGAACTAGCTCTATAGCCTAGTACAAATAATTTTACACTAGAGTTGAAGTAGCTCTATAAGCTTGTACAAATAATTTTACACTAGAGTTGAACTAGCTCTACAAGCTAGTTCAAATAATTTTACACTAGAGTTGAACTAGCTTTATAAGCTAGTTCAAATAATTTTACACTGGAGTTGAACTAGCTATATAAGCTAGTTCAAATAATTTTACACTAGAGATGAACTAGCTCTATAGCCTAGTACAAATAATTTTACACTATAGTTGAACTAGCTCTATAAGATTGTATAAATAAATTTACACTAGAGTTGAACTGGCTCTATAAGCTAGTGCAAATAATTTTACACTATAGTCGTACTTGCTCTTACACTAGAGTTGAACTAGCTCTATAAGCTAGTTAAAACAATTTTACCCTGGAGTTGAACTAGCTCTATGTCGGGGAAGCTGATCGTGTCCCACGAACACCTATGGGACCTAGGTCCATTGTGGTTCGGAGGGGGGCGGAGAATGCACGAAGAGCGGATCGAAGCGATGCACACGAGCAGATTTACCCAGCTTCGGAGCTCTCCGGAGAGATAATACTCCTACTGCTGCTTGGTTGATTCTATTGTGTTCTTGCGAGGGAGCGATGGGAGCTACAAAACCTAGCCTGAGCGAGTGTGGTCTCGTATGAGTCGAGTGAATCGAACGAGCCGAACCCTTTCTACGTTGCACATGGGCCTCCTTTTATAGTCTAAAGGGGTCACCACAGGTGGCAACACATATGAGGGTACAAATGTATAAACAGTGGTTGGTACACCAACTTGTACAGTGTACAGTGATCTATACCTAATTCTGACGGCAAGGGACAAGAGTAATAAATGCCCGTCCCCGTCGCCCGAACAGTGCAACAGGGACCGTCAAGTGCGCCTCCGTTCGCCATGATGGTAGCTTGTCAGCGCCGCTTATCGCTGCTCCCCGCTGGCGGCACAGCCCTTCGACACGCATGCCCGGAATGGCCCCGTGGCGACATGTCGGTGGATGAGCTGGAGCGGAGATGAAGAGAGGTTGCCAGCCGCGGCAAGCACCTTGCCGCGGCTGAATCCTTGTCGCGCTTGGGAGCTTGTCGATTACCAAGCCTTCGCGGCAAGCTCCTCTTGCCGGGGTCTTGTTTCCTTCATGCCTCGAGTGGCCTTCCCAGCAAGCTCCTCTTGCCGGGGCCTTGATCACTTTGTTCTTGAATGGCTCCAAAGGAGCCGCGGAAGATCTTGACGGTCACCAGGCCAGCCATGCATGCTGGGTGCTGCAATGCCGTGCAGAGTAGCACGGGTACTAGGGTACCCTACTCTAGTACCGACACTCTATATCCGAGTACACATAATTTTACACTAGAGTTGACCTAGGTCTATAGCCTAGTACAAATAATTTTACACTAGAGCTAAACTAGCGCTCTATAAGACAGTTCGAATAACTGTACACTAGAGTTGAACTAGCTCGATAAGCTATTTCAAATAATTTTACACTATAGTTGAACTAGCTTTATAGCCTAGTACAAATTATTTTACACTAGAGTTGAACTAGCTCTATAAGCTTGTACAAATAATTTTAGCCTAGAGTTGAACTAGCACTATAAGCTAGCTTAAATAATTTTAGCCTAGAGTTGAACTAGCTCTATAAGCTACTTCAAATAATTTCACACTAGAGTTGAACTAGCTCTATAAGCTAGTTCAGATTATTTTGCACTAGACTTGAACTAGCTCTATAGCCTAGTACAAATAATTTTACACTAGAGTTGAACTCGCTCTATAAGCTTGTACAAATAATTTCACACTAGAGTTGAACGAGCTCTACAAGCTAGTTCAAATAATTTTACACTAGAGTTGAACTAGCTCTATAAGCTAGTTCAAATAATTTTACACTAGAGTTGAACTACCTATATAAGTTGGTTCAAATAATTTTACACTAGAGTTGAACTAGCTCTATAGCCTAGTACAAATAATTTTACACTATAGTTGAACTAGCTCTATAAGCTTGTACAAATAATTTTACACTAGAGTTGAACTGGCTCTATAAGCTAGTGCAAATAATTTTACACTAGAGTTGAACTAGCTATATAAGCTTGTACAAATATCTTTACACTAGAGTTGAACTAGCTCTATAAGCTAGTTCAAGTAATTTTACACTAGAGTAGAACTAGCTCTATAGCCTAGGTCAAATAATTTTTCCACTAGAGTTGAACTAGCTCTATAAGCTTGTACAAATAATTTTACACTCGAGTTGAACTAGCTCAATAAGCTAGTTCATATAATTTTACAATAGAGTTGAACTAGCTCTATAGTCTAGTACAAATAATTTTACACTAGAGTTGAACTAGCTCTATAAGCTAGTTCAAATAATTTTACACTAGAGTTGAACTAGTTGTATAGCCTAGTACAAATAATTTTACACTAGAGTTGAACTAGCTCTATAAGCTTGTACAAATAATTTTAACTAGAGTTTAACTAGATCTATATGCTAGTTCAAATAATTTTGCACTAGGCTTGAACTAGCTCTATAGCCTAGTACAAATAATTTTACACTAGAGTTGAACTAGCTCTATAAGCTTGTACAAATAATTTTACACTAGAGTTGAACTAGCTCTACAAGCTAGTTCAAATAATTTTACACTAGAGTTGAACTAGCTATATAAGCTAGTTCAAATAATTTTACACTAGTGTCGGTATACTAGAGTAGGGGTACCCTAGTATCCCGAACTCGTGCACGGGCAGTTACAGCACCCCGCGGCAAGGCTTTCCTAGTGACCGCCAAGTTCCTCCATGGTTCCTTTGGAGCCATTCAAGAACAAAGTATTTAAGCCAAGGAGACAAGACCCCAGCAAGAGGAGCTTGCCGGGAAGGCTCGGTGAGCGACAAGCTTCCGGGCGCGACAAGGATTCAGCCGCGGCAAGGCGCTTGCCGCGGCAGGCAACCTCTCTTCATCTCCGCTCCAACTCATCCACCAACGTGTCGCCATGGGACCATTCCAGGCGCGCGTGTCAAGAGGTTGTGCGGCCACCGGAGAGCAGCGGTAAGCGGCGCTGACAAGAATGCCATCGTGGCGAACGGTGGCGCTCCTGATGGTCCCTGTTGCACTGTTTAAGCGACATAGACGGGCATTTAATGCTTTTGTCCCTTGCCGTCAGAGTTAGGTAGAATACACTGTACAAAGTAGCTGTACCAACCGCAACTCTTTTTTCCGTTTTTACCCTTGTCTACATTGCCACCTGTGGTGACCCCTTGAGCATATAAAAGGAGGCCCATGCGCAACGTAGAGGAGGTTCGACTTATTCGAAACTAGACACACACACGCTAGGTCTTGTAGCTCTTTGCTCCCTAGCAAGAACACAATACAATCGGATAAGCAGTAGGAGTATTAGGAGGAGTATCTCTCCGGAGAGCTTCAAGCTGGGTAAACTGCTTTCGTGTGTAGGCGTCGAGGCTGTGTGAACCGATCTGCTCTTCGTGCAAGGCTTCTGCCCCCCACCACCGAACCGAAGGGGTCCAGTCCGCCGAGCCCCCATAGGTGTTTGTGGCGGCACAACCTCGGCGATCAGCTTCCCGACATCTTTGGCGCGCCAGGTAGGGGGCGTCGAGGCTGTGTGAACCCGATCCGGCGTTCACACGAGCAACATCTTCATCATCTTCATCAGCATGCCACCGAAGAAGAAGGCCGCGGCAGGACGACATGGCACGAGCCGGTGGCGACGAGACCTGTGGGGGTGCAACCACCATGCTCTCTCCACCCCGAAGGCCAAGATCACCGACTTGTCGGATCCACCTCGACAGCGACTCCACCGCATCGTCGGATCCACGAGCTCGTCGCGACCAGCGCCAAGTTCTTCAAGAACGGCAACAAGAAGACGCTCGAACTCGCATCGAGCGCCGAAGAGAAGCACGACGTCAATCCGACCAGCGCGCAGGGCCCTCTGTCGACATGCATGCACCAGGGGAACCAGGTGACTTGCCGTACGCGGTAGGTTTCCCTGCATTCACTCGTGAGCTGCGGCAAGTCCAGTGGCCCGACAAGAAAAATTTCAAGCCAGATGTGCTAGAGAAGTACGATGGCAGGATGCATCCGTCGGAGTTCCTCAGCATTTACACCATTGCGGTGCAAGCTGCCGGGGGACGAGACGACAAGATTCTGGCCAACTACTTCCCGCTGGTGCTCAAGCCTAATGTCAGATCTTGGCTCATGCACTTGCCGGACAGCTCCATATCTTCTTGGGCAGATCTATGCCATCAGTTTGTCGGCGCCTTCACAGGCGGCCACAAGCCTCATGGCCAAGAGAGCAACCTTCATCCGCTTTCGCCTGTATGAAGGAGAGTCCTGCGCAAGTTCATCCAGAGATTCAGCCATGTGCACTACAACATCCCAGATGTCCACCCTGCCGCGGTAATCAGCGCGTTTCATCAAAACGTGCGGAAACGCAGGATGAGAGAAGAGATGGCGATGTGCAAAGTCAGGGACGTCAGTGAGCTGTATGCCCTGGCCGACAAGTGTGCGCGTGCTGAGGAAGGGAGGAGACTCCCAGGAGAGAATGCAGAAGCAGGATCTGATAGTGAGGAGACCGCCCCGGCGAAGAAGAGCCGGCAACAGAATAACAGAAAGAAGAAAGGCAAGGACGTGCTAGTTGTCGAGCAGTCCGGCAACGGAGGCGACGCCAAGAAAGCTAAGGTTGGTAGCTCCGGCAAGGAGGTTGCCGCGGGCGCCAACTGCCATGCTGTGGTGACCGCCGACAAGCAGGACAGCTCCAACAAACGGTACTGCAAGATCCACCGCACCAAGGGCCATGACCTCCAGAGCTGCAAGAAGGTCGAGCAGCTTGTTGAACAGCAGAAGGCTGAGTACGAGCGGCGCGACAAGGAGAAGGCCCAGGAAAGTGCTGGGGGAGTTGGCAAGAAGAGACCCGGCCGGGGAGGACGCCGCGGCAAGGCCAAGCAGCGGCAAGGAGACAGACCTCCCCGTGGCCGCGACAAGGATGAAGGCGACGACGACGATGAAGACATGGAAGACGACGAGACTGATGAGTAGGAGTTTCAGAAAGCCACAGACGTCCTATGCGTTGACGGTGGTGCCTCTCTGCATACTTCACACCGCCAACTCAAGCAGTGGATGCGGGAAGTTAATGCAGCAGAACCATCCGTAGAGTCATGCAAGCCTCTGAAATGGTCCAGCACGCCTATCATCTTTGATATTGAGGACCACCCTGATCGCATAACTGCGGTCGGGTGCTTGCCGATGTTGGTCTCACCAACTATCCGCAACCTCAAGGTCACCAAGATGCTAGTTGACGGTGGGGCCGGCTTAAACCTGATCTCGTCCGCAGTACTCCAGAAGCTTCAGATCCCTGATAGCGAGCTCGAAGAAACTGGCACATTCCAAGGAATCAATCCGGGAAGGAGCAAGCCGAAGGGGAAGATCACGTTGCCGGTAACATTTGGCAGCGAGCTAAACTTCAGGACCGAGAGGGTCACGTTCGATGTTGCTGATTTCCCATTGCCTTACAATGGGATACTTGGCCGTCCAGCACTCGCCAAGTTCATGGCAGCCTCTCATTATGCATACAACTTACACAAGATGCCCGGCCCGATAAGTGTCATTTCTATCCCTGGCGACAAGAAGGATGCTCTTATTTGCTCCGACAAGATCTACCGGGAAGTAGCAGCTGCAACAAATAATAAGTCACTTGCCGCTAAAGCTCCCGGGGGGAAGAAGAAGACCAAGTCCGGCAAGAGCTCTGATGCCCACTCCGGCAAGCGCACCTCCTCGGAGTGCTGCGCTACCATCGAGGACGCACCATCGAGCTCCACCGGCAAGTGTAAGAAGACGATGGCAGCTCCAGAGACCAAGAAGGTGTCCGCCAAGGAGGACGGCACTGGTGGTACCTTCACCATCAGTGCCACGCTTGACCCTAAATAGGAAAGCGCGCTCGTTGCTTTCTCATGGGCGACGCCGACGTGTTTGCATGGCAACCGTCGACATCCCCGTGTTCCTGTGAAAGTAATTGAGCATCACCTAGCTGTCTGTCCTCATGCGCGCCCGTCAAGCGTAAAGTCGAAAAGCAAAGGAGCGCCAAGAATTCATAGCGAAGAAATCAAGAAGTTGGAAGCAGCAGGCCTTGTCGAGGAGTGCTCCATCCCACGTGGTTGGCCAATCCGTAGTTGTACGAAGGCAAATGGGAAATGGAGACTTTGTATCGACTTCACAGATGTTAATAAAGCTTGTCCCAAAGACCCATTTCCTTGCCGCGATCGACCAGATTGTTGACTCCACGGCTGGATGTGATTTGCTTTCATTTCTTGATGCATATTCAGATATCATCGATCTTCATGGCGAAGAGGATGAAGAGAAAACCGCATTCATCACCCCATGTGGCACATACTGTTTTGTACGGATGCCTTTTGGGCTAAAGAATGCTGGTTCAACATTTGCAAGAGTAGTCCATCACGCTTTTGAGCCACAAATGCACAGAAATGTAGAAGCCTACTTGGATGACATAGTGGTCAAAAGCAAGGACAGGGCAACTCTGGTTCAAGATTTAGATGAGACCTTTGCAAATCTGCGCAAGATCAACCTCAAGCTCAACCCTGAGAAGTGCGTGTTCGGAGTCCCTTCCGGCAAGCTTCTCGGGTTCTTCATGTCTCAGCGGGGAATTGAAGCCAATCCCGACAAGATCAAGGCCATTGAGCAGATAGAAGCACCAAAGCGCGTCAAGGATGTACGAAGACTTGCCGGTTGCGTAGCTGCTCTCAGCAGGTTTATCTCTAGGTCTGCTGAAGCGCCTCGCCATTTTTCAAAATTTTGAAAAAGGCAGGTCCAATGAAATGGACTCCCGAAGCGGAGGCTGCGCTGCAGGACTTGAAGAGATACCTGTCCTCCACTCCAGTACTTGTCGCACCTAAACCACAAGAGAAGTTGCTGCTATATTTAGCGGCAACCAATCAAGTGGTTAGTGCTGCGTTAGTAGCGGAGAGGGAGGCGGATGATGAGCTGGCGACCATGGCAGATGCATCCAGCGACAAGCAGGGGGCTTCACCGACAAGCTCTGGTCCCGACAAGGACGGATCTGCGCAGGCGTGCGATAAGATGCAGAAAAGGATGGTGCAGCGCCCAGTTTACTTTGTCAGTTCCCTTCTGCAGGGGGCTAGGTTAAGGTACTCTGGTGTGCAGAAGTTGCTTTTCGGCCTTCTCATGGCCTCGAGAAAGTTGCGCCATTACTTCCAAGCACATGAGATCACAGTCGTCACTCGCTTCCGCTGAAGAGGATACTGCAAAATCCAGAAGCAACAGGCAGGATTGTCGAGTGGGCACTGGAACTGTCAAGCTTTGGCCTCAAGTTTGAAAGCACTTCAACTATCCAAAGCAGAGCATTGGCAGAGGTCATAGCAGAATGGACGCCAACGCAAGATGAAGAAGTCCCAGAAACGAGCATCCCCGTCAAGGAGGCAAGCAAAGAGTGGCTGATGTACTTTGACGGTGCCTTCTCGCTGCAAGGCGCCGGCGCCGGCGTGCTACTTGTCGCACCCACCGGAGAGCACCTCAAGTACGTAGTCCAGATGCACTTTCCCAAGGAGCAAGCAACGAACAATACTGCAGAGTATGAAGGTTTGCTTGCCGGTCTCAGGATCGCAGCGGGCCTTGGGATTAAGAAGCTCATTGTCAGGGGTGACTCGCAGCTTGTCGTCCGCCAAGTAAACAAAGATTATCAAAGTCCGTTGATGGAGGCTTATGTTGACGAAGTGAGAAAGCTAGAAGAGCACTTTGACGGCCTACAAATGGAACATATTCCAAGAGCTCAGAACGACATTGTTGATAGCTTGTCGAAGTGCGCCGCACTTAAGTTACCTGTGGAACCAGGGATCTTCGTGCTCAAGCTGACTCAACCAACTGTAGCACCATCAACTGGACAGAGCAAGAAGAGGAAGTTGGTTTCTGGTGACTACTTTCCGGCAGAGCTCCCCGAAGCCACCGCCAAGAAGGTCCCCAAGATCAACGCAGATATTGCTGAGGAGCAGTCTGCTCCGACAAGCCTAAGGGTTTGTTTCGTTGAAGCAGACGCTCCCGACAAGTTTTGCTCCGGCAAGCTTGCTGGGGATCATCAAGCTCCGGCTAAGCCGCAGGTTCTCGCCGTAGAAGCGGATGTTCCCGCAGCAGCGAATGTGCCTTTAGTCCTTGTTGTCGAGCCACAAGCTCCAGCATGGGCACAGCAGATCGTTCATTTCCTTCAGACAGGAGAACTTCCCGAAGAGCAAGAAGAAGCGGAAAGAGTAGCCCGGCAGTCAAGTATGTACCAGTTTGTCGACAGCATTCTGTACAGAAGAAGACTCAACGGAGTGAAATTGAAGTGTATTCATCGGGAGGATGGACAGATGCTGTTGGCAGAGATACATGGAGGCATATGTGGTCACCACATTGGCGCAAGAGCACTTGCCGGCAAAGCTTTCCGGCAAGGTTTCTTCTGGCCGACAGCCCTCCAGGATGCAACTGCACAAGTAACCAAGTGTGAAGCGTGCCAGTTCCATTCCAAGCAGATACACCAGCCAGCTCAAGCTCTCCAGATGATCCCTTTATCCTGGCCATTTTCGGTCTTGGGGCTCGACATCCTCGGCCCCTTTCCCCGAGCTGTCGGGGGCTTTGAATACTTGTACGTCGCAATCGACAAGTTCACAAAGTGGCCGGAAGTGGAAGCAGTGAGGAAGGTGACAGCATAGTCAGCAGTCAAGTTCTTCAGGTCGATTGTTTGCCGTTTTGGGATTCCAAACAGGATCATCACCGACAACGGCACACAGTTCACGAGCCGCAACTTCATGCAGTACATCCAAGATCTTGGCGCCAAGGTCTGCTTTGCTTCTGTTGCTCATCCGAGAAGCAACGGTCAAGCAGAGATAGCAAATGCTGAAGTGTTGCGCGGGCTCAAGACCAGAACTTTCGACAGGCTGCACAAGTGCGGAAGGAACTGGATTGAGGAGCTACCAGTGGTTCTTTGGTCGATCAGAACGATGCCAAATCGAGCCACTGGCCAGACACCTTTTGCTCTAATCTATGGAGCAGAGGCAGTTCTACCCACGGAACTCGTATACGGGTCACCTCGAGTGCTCGCTTATGATGAGCTTGAGCAAGAGCAGCTGCGACAAGATGACGCGCTGCTCCTTGAGGAGGACCGTCTTCACGCCGCTGTACGAGCTGCTCGTTACCAGCAAGCTTTGCGCCGCTACCATAGCCGCAAAGTTAGTGCCAGATGTCTCGAGGAAGGCGACCTTGTTCTTCGGCGCGTTCAGTCCGCCAAGAATTCCAACAAGTTGACGCCGAAGTGGGAAGGCCCTTATCGGGTGAGACGAGTCACTAGGCCTAGCGCTGTCCGCCTTGAGAGCGAAGATGGCATTCCGGTGAGCAACTCCTGGAATATTGAGCATCTTCGTAAGTTTTACCCATAGGGCGCGGTTGTCGGAACCTGTTCCGGCAATCACCTTTTGTACAAGTCTTGCCCATGTTGCATGTAATCCTTTGTACAAAGCCGAGCGCAGACCCCGTGCGTCAGTAAAGCTCATGTGTTGCGCACAGCTTGTTAAATCCATGCTTTCATAATCATTTTTGCATGTATTATCTAACATTTTGTGCAGCACCCACACCCGGTAAGCAATAACGAGCCATAAGGCTCCATAACTTTATTTTCTCTTCTTTCTCTTTCTCAAAGAAAGGAAGGTTCCCTCGCACACAAGTTGACCAGGGGGGAAGGAGAAGATAATGCCATGGACCAAGCGTTTCTCGAGGAAGTTTCACCTTATCGGGAAGCAAACAACAGAAAAGCTAAGTTGCCAAAGTTTGAGCAACCAGGTTTTAAAATTTTAAGTTATCTTCCTCGAACGATAGTACTTTGTATGGAAAACCTGTGCACGGAGGAACCAACTCGTAGCTAGTCGCGCCCTTACTTTGTTTCGAGTCCGCTCAACAACTTAAGTGAGCTGCAACTAGTTGCGACAAGGTTGCTTGTCGGAGGCGGCACCGCCAAGAAGTTGCCGACGTTCAAGACTCAGCGCTTCATGCGAAGGTGCCCGCGCCGACAAGTTCCCTAAAAGCGTAGGGCACAAACATACAAAGGAAGGAATCCAGTAAAGGAAATAACATTACAATCATTGCCTAAGATAGAGTTATATTACAAAAGTAACTTGTCGTAGATATAATAGATTGTTCTCCTAAACATGATCAGCAGCGACAAGGGAAAGATAGATTTGGCGGCCTAATCTACGCGGTCGCCATCAACCCGCTTGATCTTGCCCACCTTGTCCACAATGGGTGCGACAAGGGCTTTGAGCGCCTCCACATCGGCATCTGGCGGCAAGGATCTGAGGACGCCGTTGAGGTTGAGGCCTGGATTGCGGAAGGCCACCTTCATCAACACCTTCTGGAGAGCTCCCGCGCAGATTTGGCGCGATTCCTCGGCCAGCTGCTTTGGGATCTCTTCCCGGAGTCGCTGGAGAGCCGTCACCACGCCCTTGAGGAACAAGCTGAGTTTGGCGCTGGGTTGGAGGCGCTCGTCGGAGGAGTACCCGAGATCCACCATCCCCAGCTCCATCAGCTCCTTGTCGATGGCGGCGGCGATATTCACAAGACCTTCAGTCCAGAGCTCCACATTATCCCTGAAGGTGCTCTGGGCAGCAGTAGCATTCGCCAGCAGCTCCTCGTTGGCCTTGATCTTCTCCAACAGACCCACTTCCCGCTCCTTGGCGCCGTCCAGCGTCTCCATCAAGGTGGTCAGCTTCAGCTCAAGATCTGCCTTGGAGTCCTTGGCGGCGTCGAGCTCTTTGATCCTCTCAGCGAGACGGCCCTGCAACTCGCCAAGAGTGTAGGCGTCCTTCTCGCGCTCGTGCTTCAGCGCAGCGAGCTCCTCGCCGCTCTTCTGGAGGTTGGCCTCCAGCTGCGTCACTTTTGTCTCCAACTCTTTCTTGGCGGCCTCGGCAGCTGCGGCAGCATCTTTTGCTTCCTTGAGAGCTCCGCCAATTGATTGCTCGCGCGCGGCAAGCTCTTCCTCATAGCTGTCAAGGTTGATCTTCTGCTGCGCCAACTCGCCTTCTTGCGCAGATAGCTTCTCGGCAGCTAGCCGCTGCTGCTCCTCGACCTCAGCCTTCTCAAGGATGAAGGCTGTGCGCTCTTCAGCAAGTCGCTCTCGCTCTTCCACTACGTTCCGGAGAGCTTCTTGGTTGGCGCCCCGGAGCTCTTCGGCGCGCTTCTCCATGTCTGCTCCCGCCCTCGCGACAAGTGCTTCCCGGGATTCCAGCTTGGCTTGTCGGGCGCGGTAGAGCGACAGCAGCTTCCGCAATAGCTGCTCCTCCTCAGACTCGCCGCTGCTGCTGCTTGGCGCGTCGACCAACGACAGCCCAGCGGAGGCGAGCAGCTCTTCGTCAAAGCTCTCTCCCTCGACCGGTGCTCTGGAGCTCGATGCCCAGGGAAGCTTGATGAAGACCCCATCGCCGGCCTTCAAGTAGGCGCCGGGCTGGGGCTCCTCGGAGCCTGGCGCTGCGGCAGCGGCTGAGGGATCTGCGGTCGGTGTAGCGCCCGGTGCTCCTGCGGCCTCAGGGTCGTCAGTACGATCGCCGGACCCCTCGCCGGCTTCTGCGGCAGCAGCCTTGGCGGCCTCTTCAACGGCGGGCTCGTCCGCGTCGTGTCCCTCCTCGGCGACGGCGGCGTCGTCAATGTTGCCGCGCGCGTCCTCCTCGCCGGCGACCTCAGTCTCCATCGGCTCTGCGGCAGATGGATCTGACGACCAGAAAAAGAAAGAACAGTCAAGCAAATGTTCGAAAAGAAGAACGGAAGAAAAAGAACCCAAGGGAAATTTTCGGTTAAAGGGATTACCTGCGATGGGATCTGCAGCCATGGTCTCGACAATCGGAGGATCACTGGTGCTGTCCCTCGCCGGAGAAGTCTCCCTTGCCGGAGAACACTCCCTTGCCGGGGAATTCTCCCTTAGCGGCGTAGTCGAAGCAGATGGAATTTTGGGAGCAGCTTCCGGGCACTCCTGATGAGGCTGCTCTGCTCCTACACAAACCAACACTCAGATATCAACAAAGAAGAAGCATCCATGCACGCCTAACAGTAAGAAGTAAACCATGTACTCACGCCGGGGGCTGTGCTGGGGGCTGCTTTGAGGAAGGGTTGCCGGGTCCGGCAAGGGGGTCTCAGACGCGCCTCCTGTTGCCACGGGGGGATCGTCCTCGATGACATCCACCGGGGTCTTGGCTCTCTTCGACGCTCTCTGGGCTAGCGTCCTGAAAAGGAAAGAGTTCAGAATGAAGCAAATCAGATACAAGACAAAGCAACCAAATTGAAGAAATACAAGCACAGCATAGAAGCTTACTCTTCTTCTTCCTCGTCGGAGCTGAGTGCGGAGAGATCAAATTCCGGCTCGCCTCCGGTGCGAAGAGGCAGAGGAGTAGGTTCTCTTGACCGCTTGGCGGGGGTGGCAGCGGTGGCCTGAGAGGATCCCGCCTCAGTTGTTGCGGCGGTGTGGGGTGCTCCCGCGGCAACAGTGCTTGCCGCGGTGGAGCGCGTCGCACGGAGCTGCGGCTATTGGCCCGTCTGCCGCCCCGTCACTTCCCCGGCTTTGCGGAGACGCCTTCTTGGTGGAGCTGTGGTCTCCGCTCGCGGCAAGCTACTTGAAGGTGTGGAGGAGGCGCCCTCGACATGCTCGCTCAGCTCAACTTCGGGCTCGGCCTGCTCCTCCTCGGCGGCAAGCTCCTCTCGATCAGCAAGGCTTGCCGCCTCTGCTGCCTCTGCCTCCTCCACGGTGAACCCGAATTCGCCAGTGGCAGCAGCTGTTGCCGCCTCCTCCAGCCTGGTGGCGATGCGCTGCATCTCGGCGTCGGTGGTGTCGTGGGTGAGCCACTTCTGCTCGTCGGGGCGGATCGGCACTTCTTCCAAGCTATCGAAGAACTGCCGCACGACATCGTCCGCAGGCTCTTGCCAGGTTGGAACGATCCAATGCGAATCGCACAACGGCATCACTGCACGGATGCGGTCGAGCGAAGAGTTGTTGCACAAGGGGACGACTCCCCTCGGCAACCTAAACCACTCGGGGTGATCGGCGTCATGCTTGAACAGCTCCAGCAGCATCGCATCCAACTCCAAGACGGTGAAATTCCAGTTGAGGCCCGGCGCAGCCTCATGATGTCCGCCGATTTTGAACTCCCAAGCAGGTCTCCTCCTCTCCTGCAGAAGGCGTCTGCGGCGAAGGAAATCAGCGCCAACAGCGCCTACGGTGAGTCCGCAAGCCCGAGGCGCAAGATCCGGTCACAACAATCTTCAACCTAGCATCTTCCAGCGCCAAGTTGCTCCAATCGTTGCCGCGCACTATGGGAGTTTGGCGCTGGGCAGTGAAGGGCTGCGGATTCTCCTCAATGGTCCAACACCAATCGGCTCTCCACTCCTCCCACTTGCTACGGAGCTCTCCTTCCAGATAGACTTCTTTCTTGCCAATCCTGGAGATCCAAGCAATCCCTCCGGCAAGTGGCTCTCCTCTCTCAACGCGGGGCATGAAGAAGTGGTGGAAGAGGGCTACGTTTGGGTGGACTCCGACAAAGTTTTCGCAAAGGTGTGCGAAAACTGCCATGGTCAGGACAGCATTGGGGGTGAAATCAAGGAGACGAGGCCCGTAGGTGTTCATGATATCGCAGAAGAATTCAGAGAAGGGCGGGCAGAGCCCGCAATAGAAGAAGAGCGCGAACAAGGGGTACCCGCTCGGAACCAACTCTGATGCGGCGGCTGAGAGTACCTTCGTACGGGGATGCGCTCGCGTCGCCGTCGACCAGAAGAGGTAGTAGCCCTCTCTCAGCTCCTTTGCGCTGCTGGGGAAGATGGCCCGCTCCTTTCGCAGCGCCGCGAGCCGCTGCGCCTCGGCCGACTTCACGCCCTTCCCCTTGTCGGCTTTCGGAGCCATGGCGGAGGTGGTGGAGGAGACCGATGGCGTTGATGGCGCTGGTGGCGATGGGGGCGGGACGTTGCTCTCTTCAAACTAGAGATGAAGGGGGGAGCGGAGGTGGTTTTCGAGATGGGACAGCAAATGGCGAGGTCGGCGACCTGCCCCCGTTTCCCCTGTTTATAAGGAGGAGAGGGGCGGACGCCCGCTTTTCCAATTAAAGAAAGCCCTCCATGATCTCTCCCACGACGCCACGTTCGACGCGTGCTGTTCGTGGGGGACGTGGTGGGTCCGGAGCAAGTAACGGCGTGATCTAGGCCGCGCGTGCCCGTGCACTGTTTTGGGCCTGGCCCAACAGCGCTCGGCACCGTGTGTGGCCCAGGCCCGGGGGCTCCTGTCGGTGTACTAGAGTAGGGGTACACTATTATCCCGAACTCGTGCACGGACAGTTGCAGCACCCCGCGGCATGGCTTTCCTAGTGACCGCCAAGGTCCTCCATGGTTCCTTTGGAGCCATTCAAGAACAAAGTATTTAAGCCAAGGAGACAAGACCCCGGCAAGAGGAGCTTGCCGGGAAGGCTCGGTGAGCGACAAGCTTCCGGGCGCGACAAGGATTCACCCGCGGCAAGGCGCTTGCCGCGGCAGGCAACCTCTCTTCATCTCCGCTCCAGCTCATCCACCAACGTGTCGCCATGGGACCATTCCAGCGCTGCGTGTCAAGAGGTCTGGCGGCCAGCCGGAGAGAAGCGGTAAGCGGCGCCGACAAGAATGCCATCGTATAACGGTGGTGCTCTGACGGTCCTGTTGTAATTGTTTAGCGACATGGACGGGCATTTAATGCTTTTGTCCCTTGCCGTCAGAGTTAGGTAGAATACACTGTACAAAGTAGTTGTACCAACCGCAACTCTTTTTTCCGTTTTTACCCTTGTTTACGTTGCCACCTGTGGTGACCCCTTGAGCATATAAAAGGAGGCCCATGCGCAACGTAGAGGAGGTTCGACTCATTCGAAATTAGACACACACACGCTAGGTCTTGTAGCTCTCTGTGCTCCCTAGCAAGAACACAATACAATCAGACAAGCAGCAGTAGGAGTATTATCTCTCCGGAGAGCTCTGAAGCTGGGTAAACTGCTCGTGTGCTTCGCCTCGATCTGCTCTTCGTGCCATCTCCGCCCCCCCCCCACCGAACCGAAAGGGGTCCGGTCCGCCGGCCCCCATAGGTGTTCGTGGGTACAATCAGCTTCCCCGACATCTAGAGATGAACTAGCTCTATTGTAAAGCCCCGGTTTCGATGCGCCAGGTGTCCGCCAGTTATTCGCCGTCGTTGCCATGTCATTTGCTTGCGTGTTGCACTTTGCCATGTCATCATCTGCATTTTTTTATCGTGTCATCATGTGCATTTCATTTTTGCATACGTATTCGTCTCATGCATCCGAGCATTTTCCCGTTGTCCGTTTTGCAATCCGCACTCCTATGTCTCCCGCGCCTCTTTTACCTCTTTTCATGTGCGGGTGTTAAACGGTCTCGAATGGACCGAGGTTTTCAAGCGGCCTTGGTATAGCACCGTAGACCGCTGTCAAGTTTCGTGCCATTTGAGGTCGTTTATACTCCAACGGTTAACCGGTAACCGTGAAGCCCTCTTTGAGTTGCAGCCCAACACCCTTCCAAACTGGCCCAAAACCCACCAACCTCCCTCCATGCTCTCGGTCGTTCGATCACGATCGCGTGTCAAAACCGCACCTCATTTGGACTCTCCTAGCTCCCTCTACCTATATAAACACCTTCCCCTCCAAAATCGCAGTCCAAATCTCTCCCGAAACCCTAAAATCGTCCCCGCGCCGCGGCGGACATGTCCGGTCCGGCCGGACATCCTGCGCCGCCGCCCCCGCCCTACCAGGAGTTGCCACGTGGCGCTCCTCGCCGCCAGCCGCCGCGCCCGCCCGCCCCGCTCGCTCGCCCACAGGCTGCCCGTCCGCCGGCTGGCTCGTCCGCCGCGCCGCCGCCCGACCACGCCAAGCGCCTCGGCCGCCCCCACCGCCTTGCGCCTCGCGCGCCGCCGCCTCCGTCCGTCCGCCGCCGCCGCCTGCCGGCTGGCCTCCCGCCGCCGAGTTATCGCCACGGCCGCGGCTGCCTGGTCGTCGCCCGCGCGGCGTCAAGCGCTCCGCCGCCCGAGCCCGACGGCTTCAAGACGCCGCCGCCCGTGGTCGCCGCCGGCCGGATCCGGCCGGATCCGGTCCGGGGCCATCTCCCGGCGCCGTCCCCAGCCTCTTCCGCCCCTCCGGCGCCGAACTCCGGCGAGCCCCGATCCGGCCATCCTCGATCCGCGTGCATGGTTGACTTCTTTCCCCCCCTCCAAATCCACTAAGTCCCGAAATCTGCAGTAATTTGGTTGCATTTTCATCGCATCATAACTCTGTCATTGTTGCTCCGTTTCGTGCGTGTAATAAGTCAAATTGTTCGTCTCGAAAAGTAGATCATTTCATTCCATTGCATCATTTTCTTTTGAGCTCATCTTTTTGCCCGAAATGCTTTTAGAAGAGTGCTATGTGATGTTAGTTTCTGTTTCTTAACAGAACATGCACTTTTGTCATTTTTGCCATGATTGATGTGTGCACCCTATGAATTTGAGTCCTACTTGTGTTTTGTTCTATGCCATGCCATCTTTACAGGGGTGTATGCCATGTATTTTTGTGATCTATGTGGTGACTAGCACAAGCATGCAAACTAGGTGTCTTGATGTTGCTGTTTTCATTCTGCTTTTCTTGATATTTTTATGCCATGTTAACTTGATGCTGAGAGAGATCCATGCTTATTTTGAGATACTTCAGTAAGGATGTTTTGTTATACATGTCTTGCTCTATCCATCCATGCCCTTGTTTGCAATTATGGAGTGCCATAGCTTGAGTCAATCAAGCTCTACTTTTGCTATAAAATGTTTCCTGGCAGGTTGTTTACATGTTATTCAATTTTGCCAAGGTTGTTGTAGTTGATCCTTGCATGCTAGGATGTTGTTCTTGCCATGTATAGCTTCTATGCCATGTCTTCTTGCTGTTGGTTTCCTTGCCATGCCATGTATTGCTCTGTGATGAGTGGTTCAAGCTCACCAACATGCCTACTTATCGTCGTTCCTGCCATGTTTAAATCTGTAATATAACTTGCTATGTTTAAATGGGTGCCATCATATTTTCTGATCCTTTTTGGCTCATGGTCAGTAAGGGACTTTTGTTATGTGCTTTGAGTAGATCCATGCCATGCCTTTGTTTGCCATTATAAGTTCCTGTAACATGTTGTTTGATAGCTCTAAACATTGCAACCTGATGTTATTTCTGCCAAAGTCTGAAACTATTATTATTTGCAATCTTGCCATGTGTTTTTGTGTTCTAGTGATTTCTGCAGATAGTTCAGTGTTCATGTTTTGTAATGCTTGTTGTGCATCATGCCTTGTTCATGTGTGGTGTATTTACTATGTTGTGTGCTTCTTCTTGTTAGTTCCTGTTTCGTTGCGATCGTGAGGATTCGCTCGCTCACGCTTGGTTCGGCTTCATCCGCTCATCTTCTTCATGCACTCGTTCTTCTTCCTTGCGGGATTTCAGGCAAGATGACCGCTACCCTGGATCTCATTACTATCATTGCTATGCTAGTTGCTTCGTTCTTTCGCTATGCTGCGATACCTATCACTTGCTGCTCAAGCCATCCCAAATTGCCATGTCAGCCTCTAACCTTTTGAACCCTTCCTAGCAAACCGTTGTTTGGCTATGTTACCGCTTTGCTCAGCCCCTCTTATAGCGCTGTTAGTTGCAGGTGAAGATGAAGTTTGTTCCTTGTTGGAACATGGAGATGTTGTTCCTTGTTGGAACATGTTTACTTGTTGGGATATCACAATATATCTTATTTAATTAATGCATCTATATACTTGGTAAAGGGTGGAAGGCTCGGCCTTATGCCTGGTGTTTTGTTCCACTCTTGCCGCCTCTAGTTTCCGTCATATCGGTATTATGTTCCCGGATTTTGCGTCCCTAACGCGGTCGGGTGATTTATGGGACCCCTTGATAGTTCGCTTTGAATAAGACTCCTCCAAAGAAGGCCCAACATTGGTTTTACCATTTGCCTCACCTATACCCTTTTCCCTTGGGTTTCGGAGCCCGAGGGTCATCTTTATTTTAGCCCCGGGCGGTGCTCTTCGAGTGTTGGTCCGAACCGAGCAGACCAGCAGGGGCCACCACGGGCAACTCGAGGGTTGGTTTTACTCGTATCTTGACTTATCCGGTGTGCCTCGAGACCGAGGTACGTGCGACTCCTATCAGGATTTGTCGGCACATCCGGTGGCTTTGCTGGTCTTGTTTTATTGTTGTCGAAATGTCTTGTAGCCGGATTCCGAGACTGATCGGGTCTTCCCGGGAGAAGGAATATCCTTCGTTGATCGCGAGAGCTTATCATGGGCTGTTGGGACACCCTGCAGGGTATAAACTTTCAAAGCCGTGCCACGGTTATGTGGCAGATGGGAATTTGTTAATATCCGGTTGTAGTAAACTTGAAGCAAACTCTTCTAAAATACACCAACTGTGTGTGTAACCGTGAGTGTCTCTTTTCAGGGTTGATCGAGCGGAGAACATGGTTTCTTGGGTTATGTCTGACGTAAGTAGGAGTTCAGGATCACTTCTTGATCATTACTAGTTGACGACCGTTCCTTTGTTTCTCTTCTCGCTCTCATTTGCGTATGTTAGCCACCATATATGCTTAGTCGGTGCTGCAACCTCACCACTTTACCCCTTCCTTTCCCTTTAAGCCTTGCTAGTCTTGATACCCATGGTAATGGGATTGCTGAGTCCTCGTGGCTCATAGATTACTACACCACCAGTTGCAGGTACAGGTTTGCGATGATCATGACGCGAGAGCGATGTTTGCTTGTGTTGGAGTTCTTCTTCTGCCTCTTCTTCGATCAGGGGATAGGTTCCAGGTCGGCAGCCTGGGCTAGCAGGGTGGATGTCGTTTGAGCTTCTGTTTATGTTTCATCCGTAGTCGGATGTTGATCTTGTATATGATGTTGATGTATTCTTGTGGCATTTGTGCCTTATGTATGTATCCCATCTATTATGTAATGTTGATGTAATGATATCCACCTTGCAAAAGCGTTTCAATATGCGGGTCTATCCTTGGTGGGACCGTCGAGTTCCTTTTGGATAGGGTCGCATATTGGGCGTGACAAGTTGGTATCAGAGCCTCGACCGACCCTAGGAGCCCCCCTTGATTGATCGCGTAGTTTGGCCGTTGTTGTGTCTAGAAGAAAACTGTTTTCAGAGTCTAGTTATATCGGAGAGTAGGAATTCTTTTTACTCCTCAGCCCCTTCGTCGCTCTGGTGAGGAATCTTGACGTAGGTGTTTTGAATTACTCCTCTTCCCCTTCAAATTTTTCTTTAGGATCACGCAGTTGGTTTTCCGGTCGTTGTTCCTCTGCTCTTTTACCCGGTGCATTTCTCGTCAAGTTGACTCGACCATCTTCATCTTTGAGTTCAATCCTCAACTGTTTTCTTTTCCCACCCGCCCTCCCTTCTTCTTCTCGGAACCGGAGTCCGTAATCGAGTATCCATTCTACTCGTATGAAGTTTTTGCTTTCTCTCCTCAACGATTTCAACTGGTGTTTTCTCTTCAAGATATTCGTCGATTTCCCCTTCCAAGTTGCCTTTGTTTTCCCGCCCTCCCACCCTATTATTCCCGCAGTTCGAGTTTCTTTCGACCATCTATTTCATTCGTGTGGAGTCTCTTCAGTCTTTCGTCAATTATCTCAACCGGTGAATTCTCGTCTTGTTCGTCATTCTTCATCCCTTTCTTTTTCCGGTGCACTCAATTCAAGTTTTTCGTCGTCGATCGTATTCTTTCCCTCAGCTCAAATATTTCCCTTTGCTCGTTCGTCTCTCGCCAGTTTATCCTTCCGGAGTGTGCAAGATATCTCAAGAGATTCGTCTGTGTTCGAATTAATTCGAGGTTGTCACCTCATTCAAATATCTCAATTGTTCCGGTGCATCATCTATCTGTTCAACATCCCTTTCCAACGGTGTTTTCTTTTAGTGGGCCCATAACCCACAGGTCTTTCCCAGGATCTTACCTGACTCTTCTAATTTCCGGAGTTATTCTCAAATTCTTTTCGGAGTTTGACGTAAGTATGAATTTCATCAGTCAGATGCCTTTCCAAGATCTATTTCAAATCATTTCATTGTTGGCTCAACGTCTTTGTTTTTCATTCTCCCGGAGCGTCTCAACAATTTTGGTGGTGTTTATCGTCGTCATTTGAAGACCGAAGAAGAGTTTTCCTCTAAATCTTGTCCGTTCTCCCGAAGATTTGTGGTGCTAGCTCGATGTTATCCTATCAATTTGTTTCAGCCAGCAATTCTTTTCATCCATCCGAGCATTTCAGGAGTTGCTTTCTCTCGATCATCCGGAGGCCATCTTTTCAAATATTGCTTCGCTCCAAGTTTTCAAAGTCGTTCTCCAATTATTCTATATCCGTGCCCCTTCATTCGTCTCAATATTCTTCCGGTGCTTCGTTCAAGTATTCTTCTATCAGCTCATGATCTCTTTGTTCTTTTGCATCTAAATCCCTCGAGCATATTGGTTCTTCTAATTCTGCCCGGTGATTCATTCTCTTTCATCACCATTTTCAATTCTTATGGTGGTTCGTTCAAGATTCTTTTCTTTGTTTATCATATTAATCCATTCGTTCTTTTCAACCTACCGTGATTCATGAAGTCCTTCTCAAGTTTGCGATATGTCACTTTCAATTCTTTGTCAAGAAGAATAAGTAGTATGCAAATCCATTGGTGGTCATCAATTTAATTTGATGAAGGATAAGCATACAATAAATCTTATTCTTATTTCCTCGAGGTGATTCAATCCTTTTCTTCGGAGTTTGTTCTTGATGAATAAATTCTAGATCCAAGTGTTTTCATCTTTTCTTTTCCGGAGTTCAGAAATGCCCTCGGCCATTTTGTCGGAACATCCATATAAATCATCGCAACGCTCATCTTATTCTTTCTTCCTTCATTCATCTCATCATCCTTTCGTTACCGGAGTTCTTCATGGTGGTTCTTCAGGATTTAATTCTTTCTTCAAGAGTTTCATCAATATTTTAGTGGAATTCAAATATCTTTTCTTCTTGCATCTCTAAGTGTAATTAATTCTCCGTATTCTTTAGAATTGGAGTTTTGCATTTCTTCGTTCTTCTCAGATTTTCAAATCCACTCAATCCTTCCTTCTAAGTTCTTTTCATTCAATTTTTTTTCAATTCTTCCGGAGGCATTGCGTTGTTTATCTCGTCAAGTGTCATTCCATTTTCTGAAGCTCATGTTCTATTCTTTCCTTGTTCAGCCGGAGTGCTGCATAAATCCTTTCAGTCTTATTCATTTCTTATCTCGTTCCATCCGGAGTTGTTTCTTAGTCTATCCGATTCAGTGAGCTTTCGTTTCTCGTCATTCTCGTCGTTTCTCTCTTCTTCTCGAGTGCTCTCGATTCTTTGCTTCTTCTCTTGAGTTCTTGTTTTGCCTCTTCCTCTATCTCTTCTGTCTCGTTCCTAAGATCTCGGGACGAGATCTCTTGTTAGTGGAGGAGTGTTGTAACGCCCCGGTTTCGATGCGCCAGGTGTCCGCCAGTTATTCGCCGTCATTGCCATGTCACTTGCTTGCGTGTTGCACTTTGCCATGTCATCATCTGCATTTTTTTATCGTGTCATCATGTGCATTTCATTTTTGCATACGTATTCGTCTCATGCATCCGAGCATTTTCCCGTTGTCCGCTTTTGTAATCCGCACTCCTATGTCTCCGGCGCCCCTTTTACCTCTTTTCATGTGCGGGTGTTAAACGGTCTCGGAATGGACCGAGGTTTATAGCTGCCTTGGTATAGCACCGGTAGACCGCCTGTCAAGTTTCGTGCCATTTGGAGGTCGTTTGGTACTCCAACGGTTAACCGGGTAACAGTGAAGCCCTATTTGAGTTGCAGCCCAACACCCCTTCCAAACTGGCCCAAAACCCACCAACCTCCCATCCATGCTCTCGGTCGTTCGATCACGATCGCGTGGCCGAAAACCGCACCTCATTTGGACTCTCCTAGCTCCCTCTACCTATATAAACACCTTCCCCTCCAAAATCGCAGTCCAAATCTCTCCCGAAACCCTAAAATCGTCCCCGCGCCGCGCCGGACATGTCCGGTCCGGCCGGACATCCTGCGCCGCCGCCCCCGCCCTACCAGGAGGTGCCACGTGGCGCTCCCCGCCGCCAGCCGCCGCTGCCCGCCTGCCGCCTGCCCGCCTGCCTGCCCGCCCGCCGCCGCGCCGCTTCGATCGCGCCAAGGCTTCCGGCCGTCCGCCGCCGAGCCTCGCGCAAGGCCGCCGCGTCCGTCCGTCCGTCCGGCCGCCCGCCCGGCCGCTGGCCGCCGCCGCAGGGTTCGCCACGCCGCCGCCGGCTGCTGTCGTCGCCGCCACGCACGCCGCGCTCCGCGCCGCCCGAGCCCGCCGGCCCAGACGCTGCCGCCAGGTGGTCGCGCGGCCGGATCCGCCGGATCCGTCCGGGCCATCTCCCGGCGCCGTCCCCAGCCTCCTCCGCCCCTCCGGCGCCGAACTCCAGCGAGCCCCGATCCGGCCATCCTCGATCCGCGTGCATGGTTGACTTCTTTCCCCCCCTCCAAATCCACAAAGTCCCGAAATCTGCAGTAATTTGGTTGCATTTTCATCGCATCATAACTCTGTCATTGTTGCTCCGTTTCGTGCGTGTAATATGTTAAATTGTTCGTCTCGAAGAGTAGATCATTTCATTCCACTGCATCAATTTCTTTTGAGCTCATCTTGTTGCCCGAAATACTTTTAGAAGAGTGCTATGTGATGTTAGTTTCTGTTTCTTAACAGAACATGCACTTTTGTCATTTTTGCCATGACTGATGTGTGCACCCTATGAATTTGAGTCCTACTTGTGTTTTGTTCTATGCCATGCCATCTTTAGAGGGGTGTATGCCATGTATTTTTGTGATCTATGTGGTGACTAGCACAAGCATGCAAACTAGGTGTCTTGATGTTGCTTTTTTCAGCCCCTGTTTTGCTGATATTTTTATGCCATGTTAACTTGATACTACAGAGAGATCCATGCTTATTTTGAGATACTTCAGTAAGGATGTTTTGTTATACATGTCTTGCTCTATCCATCCATGCCCTTGTTTGCAATTATGGAGTGCCATAGCTTGAGTCAATCGAGCTCTACTTTTGCTATAAAATGTTTCCTGGCAGGTTGTTTACATGTTATTCAATTTTGCCAAGGTTGTTGTAGTTGATCCTTGCATGCTAGGATGTTGTTCTTGCCATGTATAGCTTCTATGCCATGTCTTCTTGCTGTTGGTTTCCTTGCCATGCCATGTATTGCTCTGTGATGAGTGGTTCAAGCTCACCAACATGCCTACTTATCGTTGTCCCTGCCATGTTTAAATCTGTAATATAACTTGCTATGTTTACATGGGTGCCATCATATTTTCTGATCCTTTTTGGCTCATGGTCAGTAAGGGACTTTTGTTATGTGCTTTGAGTAGATCCATGCCATTCCTTTGTTTGCCATTATAAGTTCCTATAACATGTTGTTTGATAGCTCTAAACATTGCAACCTGATGTTATTTCTGCCAAAGTCTGAAACTGTTATTATTTGCAATCTTGCCATGTGTTTTTGAGCATGTTCTAGTGATTTCTGGAGATAGTTCAGTGTTCATGTTTTGTAATGCTTGTTGTGCATCATGCCTTGTTCATGTGTGGTGTGTTTACTATGTTGTGTGCTTCTTCTTGTTAGTTCCTGTTTCGTTGCTATGATCGTGAGGATTCGCTCGCTCACGCTTGGTTCAGCTTCATCCGCTCATCTTCTTCATGCACTCGTTCTTCTTCCTTATGGATTTCAGGCAAGATGACCGCTACCCTGGATCTCATTACTATCATTGCTATGCTAGTTGCTTCGTTCTTTCGCTATGCTGCGATACCTATCACTTGCTGCTCTAGCCATCCCAAATTGCCATGTCTGCCTCTAACCTTTTGAACCCTTCCTAGCAAACCGTTGTTTGGCTATGTTACCGCTTTGCTCAGCCCCTCTTATAGCGCTGTTAGTTGCAGGTGAAGATGAAGTTTGTTCCTTGTTGGAACATGGAGATGTTGTTCCTTGTTGGAACATGTTTACTTGTTGGGATATCACAATATATCTTATTTAATTAATGCATCTATATACTTGGTAAAGGGTGGAAGGCTCGGCCTTATGCCTGGTGTTTTGTTCCACTCTTGCCGCCCTAGTTTCCGTCATATCGGTATTATGTTCCCGGATTTTGCGTCCCTAACGCGGTCGGGTGATTTATGGGACCCCCTTGACAGTTCGCTTTGAATAAGACTCCTCCAAAGCAAGGCCCAACATTGGTTTTACCATTTGCCTCACCTATACCCTTTTCCCTTGGGTTTCCGGAGCCCGAGGGTCATCTTTATTTTAGCCCCCCCGGGCCAGTGCTCCTTCGAGTGTTGGTCTGAACCGAGCAGCCTGTGGGGCCACCACGGGGCAACTCGAGGGTTGGTTTTGCTCGTAGCTTGACTTATCCGGTGTGCCCTGAGACCGAGGTACGTGCGACTCCTATCAGGATTTGTCGGCACATCCGGGCGGCTTTGCTGGTCTTGTTTTATTGCTGTCGAAATGTCTTGTAGCCGGGATTCCGAGACTGATCGGGTCTTCCCGGGGAGAAGGAATATCCTTCGTTGGGACACCCCTGCAGGGTATAAACTTTCGAAACATGTTTACTTGTTGGAACATGGAGATGTTGTTCCTTGTTGGAACATGTTTACTTGTTGGGATATCACAATATATCTTATTTAATTAATGCATCTATATACTTGGTAAAGGGTGGAAGGCTCGGCCTTATGCCTGGTGTTTTGTTCCACTCTTGCCGCCCTAGTTTCCGTCATATCGGTATTATGTTCCCGGATTTTGCGTCCCTAACGCGGTCGGGTGATTTATGGGACCCCTTGACAGTTCGCTTTGAATAAGACTCCTCCAGAAGGCCCAACATTGGTTTTACCATTTGCCTCACCTATACCCTTTTCCCTTGGGTTTCGGAGCCCGAGGGTCATCTTTATTTTAGCCCCGGGCGGTGCTCCTTCAGTGTTGGTCTGAACCGAGCAGCCTGTGGGGCCACCACGGGCAACTCGAGGTTGGTTTTGCTCGTAGCTTGACTTATCCGGTGTGCCACGAGACCGAGGTACGTGCGACTCCTATCAGGATTTGTCGGCACATCCGGCGGCTTTGCTGGTCTTGTTTTATTCTTTGTCGAAATGTCTTGTAGCCGGATTCGAGACTGATCGGGTCTTCCCGGGAGAAGGAATATCCTTCGTTGATCGCGAGAGCTTATCATGGGCTAAGTTGGGACACCCTGCAGGGTATAAACTTTCAAAGCCGTGCCGCGGTTATGTGGCAGATGGGAATTTGTTAATATCCGGTTGTAGTAAACTTGAAGCAAACTCTTCTAAAATACACCAACCGTGTGTGTAACCGTGAGTGTCTCTTTTCGGGGTTGATCGAGAGGAGAACACGGTTTCTTGGGTTATGTCGGCGTAAGTAGGAGTTCAGGATCACTTCTTGATCATTACTAGTTGACGACCGTTCCTTTGTTTCTCTTCTCGCTCTCATTTGCGTACGTTAGCCACCATATATGCTTAGTCGCTGCTGCAACCTCACCACTTTACCCCTTCCTTTCCCTTTAAGCCTTGCTAGTCTTGATACCCATGGTAATGGGATTCTTTGAGTCCTCGTGGCTCACAGATTACTACACCACCAGTTGGAGGTGCAGGTTTGCGATGATCATGACGCGAGAGCGATGTTTGCTTGTGTTGGAGTTCTTCTTACGCCTCTTCTTGATCAGGGATAGGTTCCGTGTCGGCAGACTGGGCTAAAGGTGGTGGATGTCGTTTGAGCTTCTGTTTATGTTTCATCCGTAGTCGGATGTTGATCTTGTATATGATGTTGATGTATTCTTGTGGCATTTGTGCCTTATGTATGTATCCCATCTATTATGTAATGTTGATGTAATGATATCCACCTTGCAAAAGCATTTCAATATGCGGGTCTAACCTTGGTGGGACCGTCGAGTTCCTTTTGGATAGGGTCGCATATTGGGCGTGACATCTATAGCCTAGTACAAATAATTTTACACTATAGTTGAACTAGCTCTATAAGCTTGTACAAATAATTTTACACTAGAGTTGAACTGGCTCTATAAGCTAGTGCAAATAATTTTACACTATAGTCGTACTTGCTCTTACACTAGAGTTGAAATAGCTCTATAAGCTAGTTAAAACAATTTTACCCTGGAGTTGAACTAGCTCTATATCCGATTACACATAATTTTACACTAGAGTTGACCTAGCTCTATAGCCTAGTACAAATAATTTTACACTAGAGCTAAACTAGCGCTCTATAAGACAGTTCAAATAATTGTACACTAGAGTTGAACTAGCTCGATAAGCTATTTCAAATAATTTTACACTATAGTTGAACTAGCTCTATAGCCTAGTAAAAATTATTTTACACTAGAGTTGAACTAGCTCTATAAGCTTGTACAAATAATTTTAGCCTAGAGTTAAACTAGCTCTATAAGCTAGTTCAAATACTTTTAGCCTAGAGTTGAACTAGCTCTATAAGCTAGTTCAAATAATTTCACACTAGAGTTGAACTAGCTCTATAAGCTAGTTCAAATTATTTTGCACTAGACTTGAACTAGCTCTATAGCCTAGTACAAATAATTTTACATTAGAGTTGAACTAGCTCTATAAGCTTGTAAAAATAATTTCACAATAAAGTTGAACTAGCTCTACAAGCTAGTTCAAATAATTTTACACTAAGAGTTGAACTAGCTCTATAAGCTAGTTCAAATAATTTTACACTAGAGTTGAACTAGCTATATTAGTTAGTTCAAATAATTTTACACTAGAGTTGAACTAGCTATATAAGTTAGTTCAAATAATTTTACACTAGAGTTGAACTAGCTCTATAGCCTAGAACAAATGTCGGTGTACTAGAGTAGGGGTACACTAGTATCCCGAACTCGTGCAGCACGGGCGATTCAGACACCAGCGGCAAGGCTTGCCTGGTGACCGCCAAGGTCCTCCATGGTTCCTTTGGAGCCATTCAAGAACAAAGTATTTAAGCCAAGGAGACAAGGCCCCGGCAAGAGGAGCTTGCCGGGAAGGCCACTCAAGGCACGCAGAAGACAAGACCCCGGCAAGAGGAGCTTGCCGGGAAGGCTCGGTGAGCGACAAGCTTCCGGGCGCAGGCAACCACTCTTTATCTCCGCTCCAGCTCATCCACCAACGTGTCGCCATGGGACCATTCCAGGCGCGCGTGTCAAGAGGCTGTGCGGCCAGCGGAGAGAAGCGATAAGCGGCGGCGACAAGAATGCCATCGTGGCAAGCGGTGGCGCTCCTGACGGTCCCTGTTGCACTATTCAAGCGACATGGACGGGCATTTAATGCTTTTGTCCCTTGCCTTCAGAGTTAGGTAGAATACACTGTACAAAGTAGCTGTACCAACCGCAACTCATTTTCCGATTTTTCCCTTGTCTACGTTGCCACCTGTGGTGACCCCTTGAGCCTATAAAAGGAGGTCCATGCGCAACGTAGAGGGGGTTCGGTTTCGACTCATTCGAAACCAGAGACACTCAAGCTAGGTTTTGTAGCTCTCATTGCTCCCTAGCAAGAACACAACATAATCAGACAAGCAGCAGTAGGAGTATTATCTCTCGGGAGAGCTCCGAAGCTGGGTAAAACTGCTCGTGTGCTTCGTCTCGATCTGCTCTTCGTGCGATCCCCGCCGAACCGAAAGGGGCTCGGTCCGCCGGCCCCATAGGTGTTCGTGGGTTACGATCAGCCTCCCCGACATCTTTGGCGCGCCAGGTAGGGGGCGTCGAGGCTGTGTGAACCTGAACCGGCGTTCACACGAGCAACACCTTCATCATCTTCATCGACATGCCACCGAAGAAGAAGGCTTCGGCGGCAGCAGAGCCGTCCGCGTCAAACCCACCACCACCGGAGCTGACGAGTGGTGGGGTAGACGCTGGCGGAGGAACGGGCGTCGGCGAGGGAACCCATGCAGCTGCCAAGTCCAAGGACAAGGCCGCGCAAACCTCGGCGTCCGTGCACGCACCGCGTCCATCGCAGGAGGCGCGAGACCGACAACGTCATGGTGCTCGCAGCGCCATACGTTCGTTGGGCCAAGATCGAGCTGGTGGATCCAGGGACGCTCAAGAACAGCTCGCGCCAACAGGGATACTGCTCCTTCTAATGTATTTAGAAGTCCGAGCATATCCCGCTCCTCGCACCGTTCGCCATTGCCGCCCACCACTCAAGCGGAAGCTTTGGCGCGAGCTCAACTGCTCCTGGATTACCCTCCAACGGCAGACAAGGTCGACGAATGGATGGCCACCATTCAGAGTCTCATCGGCTTTGCCAACGGCGACGCTCCGCGGCAACCGAGCACATCGCTGCCGCGGCAGGACGACAAGGCACGAGCCGGTGGCGACGAGACCTGTGGGGGTGCAACCACCATGCACTCTCCACCCCGAAGGCCAAGATCGCCGACTCGTTGGATCCACCTCGACAGCGATTCCACCGCGTCGTCGGATCCACGAGCTCGTCGCGACCAGCGCCAAGTTCTTCACGAACGGCAACAAGAAGACGCTCGAACTCGCATCGAGCGCCGAAGAGAAGCGCGACGTCAATCCGACAAGCGCGCTGGGCCCTCTGTCGACATGCATGCGCCAGGGGAACCAGGTGACTTGCCGTACGCGGTAGGTTGCCCTGCGTTCACTCGTGAGCTGCGGCAAGTCCAGTGGCCCGACAAGAAGAATTTCAAGCCAGATGTGCCAGAGAAGTACGATGGCAGAACGCATCCGTCGGAGTTCCTCAGCATCTACACCATCGCGGTGCAAGCTGCAGGGGGACGAGACGACAAGATCCTCGCCAACTACTTCCCGCTGGTGCTCAAACCCAATGTCAGATCTTGGCTCATGCACTTGCCGGACAGCTCCATATCCTCTTGGGCAGATTTGTGCCATCAGTTTGTCGGCGCCTTCACAGGCGGCCACAAGCCTCATGGCCAGGAAAGCGACCTTCATCTGCTCACCCAGAAGGAAGGAGAATCCCTGCGCAAGTTCATCCAGAGATTCAGCCGTGTGCACTACAACATCCCAGATGTCCACCCTGCCGCGGTGATCAGCGCGTTTCATCAAAACGTGTGGAACCGCAGGATGAGGGAGGAGATGGCGATGTGCAAAGTCAAGGTTGTCAGTGAGCTGTATGCCCTGGCGCACAAGTGTGCGTCTTTGAAGAAGGAGGAGACTCCGGAGAGAATCTGAAGCAGGATCTGATAGTGAGGAAACCGCCCCGGCAAGGAAAACCCGGCGGCGGAATAACAGGAAGAAGAAAGGCAAGGACGTGCTAGTTGTCGAGCAGTCCGGCAACGGAGGCGACGCCAAGAAGGCTAAGGTTGGTAGCTCCGGCAAGGAGGTTGCCGCGGGCGCCAACTGCCAGGCTGTGGTGGCCGCCGACAAGCAGGACAACTCCAACAAACAGTACTGTAAGATCCACCACACACAGGGCCATGACCTCTAGAGCTGCAAGAAGGTCGAGCAGCTTGTTGAACAGCAGAAGGCTGAGTACGAGCAGCGACCCAGCCGGGGAGGACGCCGCCGGGGAATTAACAAGAAGCGACCCAGCCGGGGAGGACGCCGCGGCAAGGCCAAGCAGCGGCAAGGAGACAGACCTCCCCGCGGCCGCGACAAGGATGAAGACGATGACAACGATGAAGATATGGAAGACAAAGAGACCGATGAGCAGGAATTTCAGAAGGCCACAGAGGTCCTCTGCGTTGACGGTGGTGCTTCTCTGCATACTTCACACCGCCAACTCAAGCAGTGGATGCGGGAAGTTAATGCAGCAGAACCATCCGTAGAGTCACGCAAGCCTCTGAAATGGTCCAGCACGCCTATCATCTTTGATATTGAGGATCACCCTGATCGCATAACTGCGGTCGGGTGCTTGCCGATGTTAGTTGACGGCGGGGCCGGCTTGAACCTGATCTCGTCCGCGGTACTCCAGAAGCTTCAGATCCCTGACAGCGAGCTTGAAGAGACTGGCACATTCCAAGGAATCAATCCGGGAAGGAGCAAGCCGAAAGGGAAGATCACGTTGCCGGTAACATTTGGCAGCGAGCTAAACTTCAGGACTGAGAGGGTCACGTTCGACGTTGCTGATTTTCCATTGCCTTACAATGGGATACTTGGCCGTCCAGCACTCGCCAAGTTCATGGCAGCCTCTCATTATGCATACAACTTACTCAAAATGCCCGGCCCGATAAGTGTCATTTTTGTCCCTGGCAACAAGAAGGATGCTCTTATTTGCGCCGACAAGATCTACCGGGAAGCAGCAGCTGCAACAAATAACAAGTCACTTGCCATTGAAGCCCCCGGGGGGAAGAAGAAGAACAAGTCCGGCAAGAGCTCTGATGCCCACTCCGGCAAGCGCACCTCCTCGGAGTGCTGCGCTACCGTCGAGGACGCACCATCGAGCTCCACCGGCAAGTGTAAGAAGACGATGGCAGCTCCAGAGACCAAGAAGGTGTCCGCCAAGGAGGACGGCACTGGTGGTACTTTCACCATCAGTGCCACGCTTGACCCTAAATAGGAAAGCGCGCTCGTTGCTTTCCTGCGGGCGAACGTCGACGTGTTTGCATGGCAACCGTCGACATCCCCGTGTTCCTGGAAAGTAATTGAGCATCACCTAGCTGTCTGTCCTCGCGCGGCCCGTCAAGCGAAAGTCGAAGCGTGCGGTGGGCGCCAAGAATTCATTGCGAAGAGATCAAGAAATTGAAGCAGCAGGCCTTGTCGAGGAGTGCTCCATCCACGTGGTTGGCCAATCCTGTAGTTATGCGCAAGGCAAATGGTAAATGGAGACTTTGTATCGACTTCACAGATGTTAATAAAGCTTGTCCCAAAGATCCATTTCCTTTCCGCGATCGACCAGATTGTTGACTCCACGGCTGGATGTGATCTGCTTTCATTTCTTGATGCATACTCAGGATATCATCAGATCTTCATGGCAGAAGAGGATGAAGAGAAAACCGCATTCATCACCCCATGTGGCACATACTGTTTTGTACGGATGCCTTTTGGGCTAAAGAATGCTGGTTCAACATTTCCAAGAGTAGTCCATCACGCTTTTGAGCCACAAATGCACAGAAATGTAGAAGCCTACATGGATGACATAGTGGTCAAAAGCAAGGACAGGGCAACTCTGATTCAAGATTTGAATCAAACCTTTGCAAATCGGCGGAAGATCAACCTCAAGCTCAATCCCGAGAAGTGCGTGTTTGGAGTTCCCTCCGGCAAGCTTCTCGGGTTCTTCGTGTCTCAGTGGGGAATTGAAGCCAATCCCGACAAGATCAAGGACATTGAGCAGATCAAATCACCAAAGCGCGTCAAGGATGTACGAAGACTTGCCAGTTGCGTAGCTACTCTCAGCGGGTTTATCTCTAGGTCTGCTGAGTGCGCCCTGCAATTTTTCAAAATTTTGAAAAAGGCAGGTCCAATGAAATGGACTCCCGAAGCGGAGGCTGCGCTGCAGGACTTGAAGAGATACCTGTCCTCCACCCCAGTACTTGTCGCACCTAAACCACAAGAGAAGTTGCTGCTATATTTAGCGGCAACCAATCAAGTGGTTAGTGCTGCGTTAGTAGCGGAGAGGGAGGCGGATGATGAGCTGGCGACCATGGCGGATGCATCCAGCGATGCTGTGGGGCTTCACCGACAAGCTCTGGTCCCGACAAGGACGGATCTGCGTAGACGTGCGATAAGATGCAGAAAAGGATGGTGCAGCGCCCAGTTTACTTTGTCAGTTCCCTTCTGCAGGGGGCTAGGTCGAGGTACTCTGGTGTGTAGAAGTTGCTTTTCGGCCTTCTCATGGCCTCGAGAAAGCTGCGCCATTACTTCCAAGCACATGAGATCACAGTCGTCACTCGCTTTCCGCTGAAGAGGATACTCCAAAATCCAGAAGCAACAGGCAGGATTGTCGAGTGGGCACTAGAACAGCTTTAGCCTCAAGTTTGAAAGCACTTCAACTATCCAAAGCAGAGCATTGGCAGAGTTCATAGCAGAATGGACGCCAGCACAAGATGAAGAAGTCCCAGAAACGAGCATCCCTGTCAAGGAGGCAAGCAAAGAGTGGCTGATGTACTTTGACGGTGCCTTCTCGCTGCAAGGAGCCGGTGCCGGTGTGCTACTTGTCGCACCCACCGGAGAGCACCTCAAGTACGTAGTCCAGATGCACTTTCCCAAGGAGCAAGCAACGAACAATACTGCAGAGTATGAAGGTTTGCTTGCCGGTCTCAGGCTTGCAGCGGACCTTGGGATCAAGAAGCTCATTATCAGGGGTGACTCGCAGCTTGTCGTCCGCCAAGTAAACAAAGATTATCAGAGTCCGTTGATGGAAGCCTACATTGATGAAGTGAGAAAGCTAGAAGAGCACTTTGACGGCCTACAAATGGAACATGTTCCAAGAGCTCAGAACGACATTGCCGATGGCCTGTCAAAGTGCGCCGCACTCAAGTTACCTGTGGAACCAGGGATCTTCGTGCTCAAGCTGACTCAACCAATTGTAGCACCATCAACTGGATAGAGCAAGAAGAGGAAGTTGGTTTCTGGTGACTACTTTCCGGCAGAGCTCCCTGAAGCCGCCGCCAAGAAGGTCCCCAAGATCAACGCAGATATTGCTGAGGAGCAATCTGCTCCGACAAGCCTAAGGGTTTATTTCGTTGAAGCAGACGCTCCCGACAAAGTTTGCTCCGACAAGCTTACCGGGGATCATCAAGCTCCGGCTGAGCCGCAGGTTCTCGCCGTAGAAGCGGATGTTCCCGCAGCAGCAAATGTGCCTTTAGTCCTTGTTGTCGAGGACCTTGTTGTCGAGATGCCTTTAGCCTCTTTATCTCCGCTCCAGGTCATCCACCAACGTGTCGCCATGGGACCATTCCAGGCGCGCGTGTCAAGAGGCTGTGCGGTCGGCGAAGAGCAGCGATAAGCGCCGCTGACAAGAATGCCATCGTGGCAAGCGGTGGCGCTCCTGACAGTCCCTGTTGCACTATTCAAGCGACATGGACGGGCATTTAATGCTTTTGTCCCTTGCCGTCAGAGTTAGGTAGAAAGTAGCTGTACCAACCGCAACTCATTTTCCCATTTTGCCCTTGTCTACGTTGCCACCTGTGGTGACCCCTTGAGCCTATAAAAGGAGGCCCATGCATAGCGTGGGGGGTTGGGTTCAATCATTGAAACCAGAGACACTCAAGCTAGGTTTTGTAGTTCTCATTGCTCCCTAGCAAGAACACAACATAATCGGACAAGCAGCAGAGGAGTATTATCTCTCGGAGAGCTCGAAGCTGGGTAAAACTGCTCGTGTGCTTCGTCTCGATCTGCTCTTCGTGCGATCTCCGCTCCCCGCCGAACCGAAAGGGGCCCGGTCCGCCGGCCCCATAGGTGTTCGTGGGTTACGATCAGCCTCCCCGACAACAAATAATTTTACACTATAGTTGAACTAGCTCTATGAGCTTGTACAAATAATTTTACACTAGAGTTGAACTGGCTCTATAAGCTAGTGCAAATAATTTTACACTAGAGTTGAACTAGCTCTATAAGCTTGTACAAATAACTTTACACTAGAGTTGAACTAGCTCTATAAGCTAGTTCAAGTAATTTTACACTAGAGTTGAACTAGCTCTATAGCCTAGTACAAATAATTTTACAGTAGAGTTGAACTAGCTCTATAAGCTAGTTCAAATAAATTTCCACTAGAGTTGAACTAGCTCTATAGACTAGTACAAATAATTTTACACTAGAGATGAACTAGCTCTATGAGCTTGTACAAATAATTTTACACTAGAGTTGAACTGGCTCTATAAGCTAGTGCAAATAATTTTACACTAGAGTTGAACTAGCTCTATAAGCTTGTACAAATAACTTTACACTAGAGTTGAACTAGCTCTATAAGCTAGTTCAAGTAATTTTACACTAGAGTTGAACTAGCTCCATAGCCTAGTACAAATAATTTTACAGTAGAGTTGAACTAGCTCTATAAGCTAGTTCAAATAAATTTCCACTAGAGTTGAACTAGCTCTATAGACTAGTACAAATAATTTTACACTAGAGATGAACTAGCTCTATGAGCTTGTACAAATAATTTTACACTAGAGTTGAACTAGCTCTACAAGCTAGTTCAAATAATTTTACACTAGAGTTGAACTAGCTTTATAAGCTAGTTCAAATAATTTTACACTAGAGTTGAACTAGCTATATAAGCTAGTTCAAATAATTTTACACTAGAGTTGAACTAGCTCTATAGCCTAGTACAAATAATTTTACACTATAGTTGAAGTAGCTCTATAAGCTTGTATAAATAATTTTACACTAGAGTTGAACTGGCTCTATAAGCTAGTGCAAATAATTTTACACTAGAGTTGAACTAGATTTATAAGCTAGTTCAAATTATTTTGCACTAGACTTGAACTAGCTCTATAGCCTAGTACAAATAATTTTACACTGGAGTTTAACTAGCTCTGTAAGCTTGTACAAATAGTTTCACACTAGAGTTGAACTAGCTCTACAAGCTAGTTCAAATAATTTTACACTAGAGTTGAACTAGCTCTATAAGCTAGTTCAAATAATTTTACACTAGAGTTGAACTAGCTATATAAGTTAGTTCAAATAATTTTACACTAGAGTTGAACTAGCTCTATAGCCTAGTACTAATAATTTTACACTATAGTTGAACTAGCTCTATAAGCTTGTACAAATAACTTTACACTAGAGTTTAACTAGCTCTATAAGCTAGTTCAAGTAATTTTACACTAGAGTTGAACTAGCTCTATAGCCTAGTACAAATAATTTTACACTAGAGTTGAACTAGCAATATAAGCTAGTTCAAATAATTTTACACTAGAGTTGAACTAGCTCTATAAGCTAGTTCAAATAATTTTAAAATAGAGTTGAACTAGCTATATAGTCTAGTACAAATAATTTTACAATAGATTTGAACTAGCTCTATAAGCTAGTTCAAATAATTTTACACTAGAGTTGAACTAGCTCTATAAGCTAGTTAAAATAATTTTACACTAGAGTTGAACTAGAAGTATAGCCTAGTATAAATAATTTTACACTAGAGTTGAACTAGCTATATAGTCTAGTACAAATAATTTTACAATAGAGTTGAACTAGCTCTATAACCTAGTTCAAATAATTTTACACTAGAGTTGAACTGGCTCTACAAGATAGTGCAAAAAAATTTGCACTAGAGTTGAACTAGCTCTATAAGCTAGTTCAAATAATTTTACACTAGAGTTGAACTAGCTATATAAGCTAGTTCAAATAATTTTACACTAGAGTTGAACTAGCTCTATGGCCTAGTACAAATAATTTTACACTAGAGTTGAACTGGCTCTATAAGCTATTGCAAATAATTTTACACTAGAGTTGAACTAGCTCTATAAGCTTGTACAAATAATTTTACACTAGAGTTGAACTAGCTCTATAAGCTAGTTTAAATAATTTTACACTAGAGTTGAACTAGCTGTATAGCCTAGTACAAATAATTTTACACTAGAGTTGAACTAGCTATATAGTCTAGTACAAATAATTTTACAATAGAGTTGAACTAGCTCTATAAGCTAGTTCAAATAATTTTACACTAGAGTTGAACTAGCTCTACAAGATAGTGCAAAAAAATTTACACTAGAGTTGAACTAGCTCTATAAGCTAGTACAAATAATTTTACACTACAGTTGAACTAGCTCTATAAGCTAGTTCAAAAAAATATCCACTAGAGTTGAACTAGCTCTATAGCCTAGTACAAATAATTTTACACTAGAGTTGAACTAGCTCTATAAGCTTGTACAAATAATTTTACACAAGAGTTGAACTAGCTCTATAAGCTAGTTCAAATAATTTAACAATAGAGTTCAACTAGCTCTACAAGTTAGTTCAAATAATTTTACACTAGAGTTGAACTAGCTCTATAAGCTTGTACAAATAATTTTACACTAGAGTTGAACTAGCTCTATAAGCTAGTTCAAATAATTTTACAACAGAGTTGAACTAGCTCTATAGTGTAGTACAAATAATTTTACACTAGAGTTGAACTAGCTCTATAAGCTTGTACAAATAATTTTACACTAGAGTTGAACAAGCTTTATAAGCTTGTACAAATAATTTTACACTAGAGTTGAACTAGCTCTATAAGCTAGTTCAAATAATTTGGAACTAGAGTTGAACTAGCTATATAAGCTAGTTCAAAAAACTTTACACTAGAGTTGAACTAGATGTATAAGCTAGTTCAAATAATTTTACACTAGAGTTGAACTAGCTCTATAGGCTAGTACAAATAATTTTACACTACAGTTGAACTAGCTCTATAAGCTAGTTCAAATAATTTTACACTAGAGTTGAACTAGCTCTATAGCCTAGTACAAATAATTTTACACTAGAGTTGAACTAGCTCTATAAGCTTGTATAAATAATTTTACACTAGAGTTGAACTAGCTCTATAAGCTAGTTCAAATAATTTTACAATAGAGTTGAACTAGCTCCTCCTCACCGGTGAACTCCTCTCGGTCGGCAAGGCTTGCTGCCTCGGCTGTCTCTGCCTCCTCGACAGTGAACCCAAACACGCCAGCGGCAGCAGCTTCTGCCGCCTCCTCCAACCATGTGGAGATGTGCGCCATTTCCTGCTCGGTGGTGTCGCGGGTGAGCCGCTTCTGCTCGTCGGCGCGGATCGGCACTTCTTCTAAGTCGTCGAAGAACTGCTGCACGATGTCGTCGGCGGGCTCCTGCCAAGTTGGAACGATTCCATGGGAATCGCACAACGGCATCATCGCGCGGATGCGGTCAAGCGACGAGTTGTTGCACAAGGGCACGACTCCCCTCGGCAACATGAACCACTCGGGGTGATCTGCATCAGGCTTGAACAGCTCCCGCAGCATGCCATCCAGCTCCAAGACGGTGAAGTTCCAATTCAGACCCGGGCGCAGCCTCAAGATGTCCGCCGCGTTCTGGAACTCCCAAGCAGGCCTCCCCCTCTCTTGCAAGGGCGCAATGCGGCGGCGAAGGAAGTCCGCGCCAACTGCTCCTACGGTCAGCCCGGTATGTCTGAGACGCAAGATCCTAGTCACGGCAATCTTCAACTTGGCGTCCTCCGGCGCCAAGTTGCTCCAATCATTGCCGCGCACTATGGGGGTTTTGCGCAGGGCAGTGAAAGGCTGCGGGTCCTCCTCTAAGATCCAACACTAGTCAGCTCTCCACTCCTCCCACTTGCTGCGCAGCTCTCCGTCAAGATATGCTTCCTTCTTGCCGATCCTGGATATCCATGCAATTCCTCCGGCAAGCGGCTCTCCTCTCTCTACGCGGGGCATGAAGTAATGGCGGAAAAGTGCTACATTTGGGTGGACCCCGACAAAGTTCTCGCAGAGGTGTGCGAAAACGGCCATGGTGAGGACGGCGTTGGGGGTGAAATCAAGGAGGCGGAGGCCATATGTGTTCATGACATCGCAAAAAAATTTGAAAAAGGGCGGGCAGAGCCCACAGTGGAAGAAAAGTGCGAAAAAGGGGTACCTGAAGGAAACCTTCGCGGACGTGGCGGCGGAGATCACCCTTGTGCGCGGGTGCGCACGCGTCGCCGTCGACCAGAAAAGGTAATACAGCTCCCGCAGCTCCTTCCTGTCGAGCAACGGATCGAAGAGGGCCTTCTCCTTCCGCAGCGCCGCGAGCCGCTGTGCCTCGGCCGACTTCTCCCCTTTGCCCTTGTCGGCTTTCGGAGCCATGGCAGAGGTAGTGGAGGAATCCGACGGCATTGGTGGCGCCGGTGGCAATGGGAAGGGGGGACGGAGCGTCGCTCTCTTAGGACTTGAGAAGAAGGGGAGGAGCGGCGGTGGTTTCTGATGTGACAGCAATGGCAAGTGGGCGTTCTGCCCCTGCCTCCCCTGCTTATAAGGAGGGAGAGGGGGCGGGCGTTCCGATTTTCCCATTAAATAAAGCCCCACGATCTCCCCCACGGCGCCACGTCCGGTGCGTGCCGTTCGTGGGAGACGTGGTGGGTCCAGAGCGAATAACTGCGTGATCCAGGCCGCGCGTGCCCGTGCACTGTTTTGGCCTGGCCCAACAGAGCATGGCGCCGTGTGTGGCCCAGGCCCGGGGGCTCCTGTCGGTGTACTAGAGTAGGGGTACCCTAGTACCCCGAACTCGTGCAAGGACAGTCGCAGCACCCCGCGGCAGGGCTGGCCTGGTGACCGCCAAGATCCTCAGCGGCTCCTTTGGAGCCATTCAAGAACAAAGTAATCAAGGCCCCGGCAAGAGGAGCTTGCCGGGAAGGCCAATCGAGGCACAAAGGAAACAAGACCCGGCAAGAGGAGCTTGCGGGAAGGCTTGGTGATCGACAAGCTCCCAAGCACGACAAGGATTCAGCAGCGGCAAGGTGCTTGCCGCGGCAGCAACCTCTCTTCATCTCGCTCCAGCTCATCCGCCAGCGTGTCGCCACGGGCCATTCCGAACACAGCGTGTCGAAGGGCTGTGCCGCCAGCCAGGGAGCAGCGATAATAAGCGCCGACAAGCTACCATCGTGCGAACGGAGGCAAGACTTGCGGTCCTGTTGCCTTTGTTTGAGCAACGGGGACGGGCATTTATTACTCTTGTCCCTTGGTGTCAGAATTAGGTATAGATCACTGTACACTATACAAGTTGGTGAACCAACCTCTGTTTTTACTATTCTACCCTTATCTACTTGCCACCTGTGGTGACCCCTTGCCTATAAAAGGAGCCCGAGTGCAACATAGAGGGGGTTCGGCTGGTTCGATTCACTCGACCCATACTAGACCACAGTCGCTCAGGCTAGGTTTTGTAGCTCCCATTGCTCCCTAGCAAGAACACAATAGAATCAACCATGCAGCGGTAGGAGTATTAGGAGTATTATCTCTCGTGTGCATCGGAGAGCTCCGAACCACAAGGGACCAAGGCTGGGTAAATCTGCGGAAAATCTAAGTTGCTAAGTGCATCGTTTTAAATTTTCGATCCGCGATAAGTCTTTGTGCCTCCTCCTCCCCCTCCGAATCACAAGGGACCATCGCCACGTCCCATAGGTGTTAAAAGCGTGGGACACGATCAATGAAGGCGGCGCTTTGGGTTGCGGAAGGCCACCTTCGTCGGCACCTTACAGAAACCCAGCGCGAACTTGGCGCGACTCATCGACCAGCTGCTTTGGGATCTCCTCTCGGGCAGCTGGAAACCATAACCGCCCTTGAAGAACAGGCTGAGCTTGGCGCTGGGTTGAAGGTTCTCATCGATGGAGTACCAAGATCCACCATCCCAGCTCCATCAGCTCATTATGGATGGCGGCGGCGTGTCCACGAGACCTTCATCCGATGCATTATGCTATCTCGAGATTATTACAGGCGGTCACAGCATTCGACAGCGAGTTCCTCGTTGGCCTTAATCTTCTCCAGCAGAGCCCGTTTCCGCTCCTTGGCGCCGTTCAGCGTCTCCGTCGAGGTGGTCGATTTCAGCTCGAGATCCGCCTTGGAGTCCTTGGCAGCGTCGAGCTCCTTGATCTTCTCGGCGAAAGCGACCCTGCAGCTTCGCCAAGAGTGTGGCGTCCTTCTCACGTTCCGCTTCAGCCGGTGACCTCCTCGGTGCTCTTACGGAAGTGGCCTCCAGCTGGGCCACCTCGTTTCCAACTCCTTCTTGGCGGCCTCGGCAGCTGCGGCGGCATCCTTTGCCTCCACAGGTGGACCGCCAATCGATTGCTTTCGCGTCGGCGAGATCTTCCTCATAGCTGTCGAGGTTGATCTTCCGCTGCGCCAGCTCACCTTCTTGCGGAGAGCTTCTGCGGCAAGCCTTTGCTGCTCCTCGACCTCGGCCTTCTCCAAGATGAAAGCGTGCGCTCCTCGACAAGCTGCTCCAGCGCCTCTGCTATATCCGGAGAGTTTCCTTGTTGGCGCGCGGAGCTCCTCTGGCGCTTCTCCATGTCAGCTCTCGCCCTCGCGACAAAAGCTTCCCGACTCGATTTGGCTTAGCCGAGGCGCGGTAGAGCGACAGCAACCTCTTCAGCAACTGCTCCTCCTCATTCTCGCCGCCGCTGCTGCTTGGAGCGTCGACCAGCGACAGACCGGCGGAGGCGAGCAGTTCCGCGTCGAAGGTCTCCCCTTCGGCCGGTGCCCTGGAGCTTGACGCCCATGGGAGCTTAATAAAGACACCATCGCCGGCCTTGGTGGCGCCGGGCTGGGGCTCTTGGTCAGTGCGGCATCGGTGGCGGGGGGATCGGCGGTCGGTGCAGCGCCTGGCGCTCCTGCAGCCCCAGGGCCGTCAGTGCGATCGTCGGACCCCTCCCCGGCCTCTGTGCCAGCAGCCTTGGCGGCCTCCTCGCCAGCGGACCCATCGGCGCCGGCCTCCTCCTCCATGTTGGCGGTGTCGTCGTTGTTGCGCGAGGTCCTCCTCGCCGGCAGCCTCGATCTCCATCGGCTCTCCGGCAGATGGATCGGCAACGAACAGAAAGAAAAGAACAAGTCAAGCAAATGTTGAAAAAGAAGAAGCGAAGAAAAGAACCCAAGGAAATTCTCAAGCAAGAAGATTACTGCGGTGGGATCTGTTGCAGCGGTCTCCACCACGGAGGGTCGTCGGCGCTGCCCCTTGTCAGACTCCCCTTGTCGGAGGCCTCCCTTGCTGGAGGCGCTCCTTGGCGGAGATTTCTCCTTTGGCGTAGTTGAAGGAAGCAGAACTTCGGGAGTGACCTCCGGAGCCTCCTGATGAGGCTGCTCTGCTCCTACATAATTCAACAAGCCAAATATCAGTGATGAAGGAGCACCCAAGCACACCTAACCAAAAGAAATAAACCAAATACTTACGCTGGGGGCTGTGCTGGGGGCTGCTCTGTTGAAGGGTTGCCGGATCCGGCAAGGGAGTCCCAGACGTGCCTCCTGTCGCCACAGGGGAATCGTCTGAGACGACAACCACCGGGGTCTTGGCCCTCTTCGACGCCCTCTGAGCCAGCGTCCTGAAGAAGGAGAAGGTTCAGAGTGAAGCAAGTCAGATACAAGATAAAGCAGTAAATTGAAGGATTACAAGTAGCAGCGACAAGATCTTACTCTTCCTCTTCTTCCTCGGAGCTGAGGGCGGAGAGATCAAATTCCGCTCCAGCGCGACGAATTGGAGGAGAAGATTCCCTCGGACGCTTGGCAGGTCTGGGGGCGTGACTCGAAGACCCGCTCCCCTCACCGTGGCGGCATGAGGCGCTCCAGCAGCAGATGCTTGCAGCGGTGGAAGCTAACGTCGAGCGGCGAGGCGGCTGTTGGCCAGCGTGCCGCCCGCCACTTCTCCGATTTTGCGAGGCGTCTCCTTGGCGGGGCGCGGGCTCCTCCTGCGGCAAGCTACTTGACGGCGGAGGGGAGGCACCCCCAGCAGGCTCGCTCGGCTCATTGTCGGGCTCGGCCTGCTCCTCCTCACCGGCGAACTCCTCTCGGTCGGCAAGGCTTGCCGCCTCGGCTGTCTCTGCCTCCTCGACAGTGAACCCAAACACGCCAGCGGCAGCAGCTTCTGCCGCCTCCTCCAACCTTGTGGCGATGCGCGCCATCTCCTGCTCGGTGGTGTCGCGGGTGAGCCGCTTCTGCTCGTCGGCACGGATCGACACTTCTTCTAAGTCGTTGAAGAACTGCTGCACGATATCGTCGGCGGACTCCTGCCAAGTTGGAGCGATTCCATAGGAATCGCTGGCACGCATCATCGCGGATGCGGTCAGCGACAGTTGTTGCACAAGGCACGACTCCCTCGGCAACCACGAACCACTCGGGGTGATCTGCATCAGGCTTGAACAGCTCCGTAACATGCCATCCAGCTCCAAGGCGGTAAAGTTCCAATTCAGACCAGGCGCAGCCTCATGATGTCGCCCGCGTTACGGAACTCCCAAGCAAGCCTCCCCTCTCCTGCAAGGGCGCAATGCGTGGCGAAGGAAGTCGCGCCAACTGCTCCCTACGGTCAGCCCGGCATATGCGAGGCGCAAGATCCTAGTCACGGCAATCTTCAACTTGGCGTCCTCGGCGCCAAGTTGCTCCAATCGTTGCCGCGCACTATGGTGGTTTTTGCGAGGCGGTGAAAGGCTGCGGGTCCTCCTCTAAGATCCAACACCAGTCAGCTCTCCACTCCTCCACTTGCTGCGCAGCTCTCCGTCAAGATATGCTTCCTTCTTGCCGATCCTGGATATCCATGCAATTCCTCGACAGCGGCTCTCCTCTCTCTCTGCGGGGCATGAAGTAATGGCGGAAAAGTGCTACATTTGGGTGGACCCGACAAAGTTCTCCCAGAGGTGTGCAAAAGCGGCCATGGTGAGGGCGGCGTTGGGGGTGAAATCAAGGCGGAGGCCATATGTGTTCATGACATAAAAAAATTCGGAAAAAGGCGGGCAGAGCCCTGATGGAAAAAAGTGCGAAAAAGGGTACCGAAGAAACCTTCCAGCAGACGTGGCGGCGGAGATCACCCTTGTCTTGTGAGTGCGCCTGCGTCGCCGTCGACGAGAAAAGGTAATACAGCTCCGCAGCTCCTTCTGTCGAACAGCGGATCGAAGGGCCTTCTCCTTCCATGGCGCCATGAGCGCTGCGCCTCGGCCGACTTCACCCTTTGCCCTTGTCGGCTTTCGGATCCATGGCAGAGGTGGTGGAGAATCCGGCGGCGTTGGTGGCGCCCGGTGGCAATGGGAAAGAGGCGGGCGTCGCTCTCTTTGGACTTGAGAAGAAGGAGGGGCGGCGGTGGTTTACGATGTGACAGCAATGGCAAGTGGGTGTTCTGCCCTGCCTCCCCTGCTTATAAGGAGGGGCGGTAGGCGTTCGATTTTCCCATTAAAAAAGCCCCGATCTCCCCACGGCGCCACGTGCAGTGCGTGCCGTTAAGTGGGAGGCGTGGTGGGTCGAGTGAATAAGCTGCGTGATCCGGGCGCGCGTGCCCGTGCCTTTATTTTGGCCTGGCCCATGAGCTTGGCGCCGTGTGTGGCCCGAGCCGGGGCTCTGTCGGTGTACTAGGTAAGGGTACCCTAGTACCCGAACTTCGTCAAGGACGATCGCAACACCCGTGGCGAGGCTGGCCTGGTGACCGCCAAGATCTCGGCGGCTCCTTTGGAGCCATTCAAAACAAAGTAATCAAGGCCCGGCAAGAGGAGCTTGCGGAAGAATACTCGAGCACGAAGGAAACAAGACCCGGCAAGAGGAGCTTGCGGGAAGGCTGGTGATCGACAAGCTCCCAAGCACGACAAGGATTGAGCCGCGGCAAGGTGCTTGCCGCGAGCAACCTCTCTTCATCTCGCTCCAGCTCATCCGTAGCGTGTCGCATGCAGGGGCCATTGCGAACGCAGCGTGTCGAAGGCTGTGCCGCCCGGCGGAACAGCGATAAGCGGCGTGACAAGCTACCATCGTGCGAGCGGAGGCGCGCAGCGGTCCCTGTTGCCTTTGTTTGAGCAGCGGGGGCGGGCATTATTACTCTTGTCCCTTGCTGTCGAGAATTAGGTATAGATCCTTGTACACTTTACAAGTTGGTGAACCAACCTTTGTTTTACTATTCTACCCTTATCTACTTGCCACTGTGGTGACCCTTGCCTATAAAAAGGGCCGAGTGCAGCGTGAAGGGGGTTCGGCTGGTTCGATTCACTCGACCCATACTAGACCACAGTCGCTCAGGCTAGGTTTTGTAGCTCCCATTGCTCCCTAGCAAGAACACAATAGAATCAACCTAGCAACAGTAGGAGTATTATCTCTTCGGAGAGCTCCGAAGCTGGGTAAATCTGCTCGTGTGCATCGCTTCGATCCGCTCTTTGTGCCTCCTCCGCCCCCCCTCCGAATCACAAGGGACCTACGTCCCATAGGTGTTCGTGGGACACGATCAGCTTCCCCGACATAGCTCCATAAGCTTGTACAAATAATTTTACACTAGAGTTGAACTAGCTGTACAAGCTACTGCAAAAAAAATTACACTAGAGTTGAACTAGCTCGATAAGCTAGTTCAAATAATTTTACACTAGAGTTGAACTAGCTATATAAGCTAGTTCAAATAATTTTACACTAGAGTTGAACTAGCTCTATAGCCTAGTACAAATAATTTTACACTATAGTTGAACTAGCTCTATAAGCTTGTACAAATAATTTTACAATAGAGTTGAACTGGCTCTATAAGCTAGTTTAAATAATTTTACACTAGAGTTGAACTAGATCTATAGCCTAGTACAAATAATTTTACACTAGAGTTTAACTAGCTCTATAAGCTAGTTCAAAAAAAATTCCACTAGAGTTGAACTAGCTCTATAGCCTAGTACAAATAATTTTACACTAGAGTTGAACTAGCTCTATAAGCTTGTACAAATAATTTTACACTAGAGTTGAACTAGCTCTATAAGCTAGTTCAAATAATTTTACAATAGAGTTCAACTAGCTCTATAAGCTAGTTCAAATAATTTTACACTAGAGTTGAACTAGCTCTATAAGCTTGTACACATAATTTTACACTAGAGTTGAACTAGCTCTATAAGCTAGTTCAACAATTTTACAACAGAGTTGAACTAGCTCTATAGTCTAGTACAAATAATTTTACACTAGAGTTGAACTAGCTCTATAAGCTTATACACATAATTTTACAATAGAGTTGAACTAGCTCTATAAGCTTGTACAAATAATTTTACACTAGAGTTGAACTAGCTCTATAATCTAGTTCAAATAATTTGGAACTAGAGTTGAACTAGCTCTATAAGCTAGTTCAAAAAAATTTACACTAGAGTTGAACTAGGTGCATAAGCTAGTTCAAATAATTTTACACTAGAGTTGAACTAGCTCTATAGGCTAATACAAATAATTTTACACTACAGTTGAACTAGCTCTATAAGCTAGTTCAAATAATTTTACATTAGAGTTGAACTAGCTCTATAGCCTAGTACAAATAATTTTACACTATAGTCGTACTTGCTCTTACACTAGAGTTTCTATAAGCTAGTTCAAATAATTTTACATTAGAGTTGAACTAGCTCTATAGCCTAGTACAAATAATTTTACACTATAGTCGTACTTGCTCTTACACTAGAGTTGAACTAGCTCTATATCCGAGTATAAATAATTTTACACTAGAGTTGAACTAGGTCTATGAGCTAGTTCAAATAATTTTACACTAGAGTTGAACTTGCTGTATAGCCTAGTACAAATAATTTTACACTAGAGTTGAACTAGCTCTAGAGCCTAGTACAAATAATTTTACACTAGAGTTGAACTAGCTCTATAAGCTTGTACAAATAATTTTACACTAGAGTTCAACTAGCTCTATAAGCTAGTTCAAATAATTTTACAATAGAGTTGAACTAGATCTATAGTCTAGTACAAATAATTTTACACTAGAGTTGAACTAGCTCCATAAGCTAGTTCAAATAATTTTACACCACAGTTGAACTAGCTCTATAAGCTAGTTCAAATAATTTTACACTAGAATTGAACTAGCTCTATAGCCTAGTACAAATAATTTTACACTATAGTCGTACTTGCTCTTACAGTAGAGTTGAACTAGCTCTATAAGCTAGTTCAAAAAAATTTACACTAGAGTTGAACTAGCTGTATAAGCTAGTTCAAATAATTTTACACTAGAGTTGAACTAGCACTATAGCCTAGTACAAATAATTTTACACTATAGTTGAACTAGCTCAATAAAGCTAGTTTAAATAATTTCACACTAGAGTTGAACTAGCTCTATAAGCTAATTCAAATAATTTTACACTAGAGTTGAACTAGCTCTATAGCCCAGTACAAATAATTTTACACTAGAGTTGAACTAGATCTATAAGCTACTTCAAATAATTTTGCACTAGACTTGAACTAGCTCTATAGTCTAGTACAAATAATTTTACACTAGAGTTGAACTAGCTCTATAAGCTTGTACAAATAATTTTACACTAGAGTTGAACTAGCTCTAAAAGCTAGTGCAAATAATTTTACACTAGAGTTGAACTAGCTCTATAAGCTAGTTCAAATAATTTTACACTACAGTTAAACTAGCTATATAAGCTAGTTCAAATAATTTTACACTAGAGTTGAACTAGCTCTATAGCCTAGTACAAATAATTTTACACTAGAGTTGAACTGCCTCTATAAGCTAGTGCAAAAAATTTTACACTAGAGTTGAACTAGCTCTATAAGCTTGTACAAATAATTTTACACTAGAGTTGAACTAGCTCTATAAGCTAGTTTAAATAATTTTACACTAGAGTTGAACTAGCTCTATAGCCTAGTACAAATAATTTTACACTAGAGTTGAACTAGCTCTATAAGTTAGTTCAAATAAATTTCCACTGGAGTTGAACTAGCTCTATAAGCTAGTTCAAATAATTTTACAATAGAGTTCAACTAGCTCTATAGTCTAGTACAAATAATTTTACACTAGAGTTGAACTAGCTCTATAAGCTAGTTCAAATAATTTTACACTAGAGTTGAACTAGCTCTATAAGATAGTTCAAATAATTTTACACTAGAGTTTAACTAGGTGTATAGCCTAGTACAAATAATTTTACACTAGAGTTTAACTAGCTCTATAAGCTTGTACAAATAATTTTACACTAGAGTTGAACTAGCTCTATAAGCTAGTTCAAATAATTTTACAACAGAGTTGAACTAGCTCTATAGTCTAGCACAAATAATTTTACACTAGATTTGAACTAGCTCTATAAGCTAGTTCAAATAACTTGGAATTAGAGTTGAACTAGCTCTATAAGCTAGTTCAAAAAAATTTACACTAGAGTTGAACTAGCTGTATAAGCTAGTTCAAATAATTTTACACTAGAATTGAACTAGCTTTATAGCCTAGTACAAATAATTTTACACTATAGTCGTACTTGCTCTTACACAAGAGTTGAACTAGCTTTATAAGCAAGTTAAAACAATTTTACCCTTAAGTTGAACTAGCTCTATATCCGAGTACAAATAATTTTTACACTAGAGTTGAACTAGCTCTATAAGCTAGTTCAAATGATTTTACAATGATTTGAACTAGCTCTATGAGCTAGTTCAAATAATTTTACACTAGAGTTGAACTAGCTCTATAGCCTAGTACAAATAATTTCACGCTAGAGTTGAACTTGCTCTATAAGCTAGTTCAAATAATTTTACACTAGAGTTGAACTAGCTCTGTAGCCTAGTACAAATAATTTTATACTAGAGTTTAACTAGCTCTATAAGCTTGTACAAATAATTTTACACTAGAGGTGAACAAGCTCTATAAGCTAGTTCAAATAATTTTACAATAGAGTTGAACTAGCTCTATAGTCTAGTACAAATAATTATACACTAGAGTTGAACTAGCTCTATAAGCTAGTTCAAATAATTTTACACTACAGTTGAACTAGCTCTATAAGCTAGTTCAAATAATTTTACACTAGAATTGAACTAGCTCTATAGCCTAGTACAAATAATTTTACACTATAGTCGTACTTGCTCTTACAGTAGAGTTGAACTAGCTCTATAAGCTAGTTCAAAAAAATGTACACTAGAGTTGAACTAGCTCTATAGCCTAGTACAAATAATTTTACACTAGAGTTGAACTAGCTCTATAAGCTTGTACAAATAATTTTACACTAGAGTTGAACTAGCTCTATAAGCTTGTACAAATAATTTTACACTAGAGTTGAACTAGCTCTACAAGCTAGTGCAAATAATTTTACACTAGAATTGAACTAGCTCTATAAGCTAGTTCAAATAATTTTACACTAGAGTTGAACTAGGTCTATAAGCTAGTTCAAATAATTTTACACTAGAGTTAAACTAGCTCTATAGCCTAGTACAAATAATTTTACACTAGAGTTGAACTGGCTCTATAAGCTAGTGCAAAAAAAATTACACTAGAGTTGAACTAGCTCTATAAGCTTGTACAAATAATTTTACACTAGAGTTGAACTAGCTCTATAAGCTAGTTTAAATAATTTTACACTAGAGTTGAACTAGCTCTATAGCCTAGTACAAATAGTTTTACACTAGAGTTGAACTAGCTCTATAAGTTAGTTCAAATAAATTTCAACTAGAGTTGAACTAGCTCTATAGCCTAGTACAAATAATTTTACACTAGAGTTGAACTAGCTCTATAAGCTTGTTGTCGGGGAAACTGATCCACGAACACCTATGGGACCGGCCGGTGGGCCGAGCCCCTTTCGGTTCAGCGGGGGGCGGAGATCGCACGAAGAGCGGATCGAGGCGAAGCACATGAGCAGTTTACCCAGCTTCGGAGCTCTCCGGAGAGATAACACTCCTACTGCTGCATGTCTGAGTGTATTGAGTTCTTGCTTGGGAGCGCTGAGTGCTACAGTACACACCAGCTGCTAACGAGACCTAGGGTGAATGTTTTATGCCCTCTCCCCTCACTACGTTGCGCATGGGCCTTCTTTTATATGCTCAAGGGGTCTCCGACAGGTGGCAACGTAGACAAGGGCAAAAATGGAAAAGGAGTTGCGGTTGGTACATCTACCTGTACAGTGTATCATACTAATCCTGGCGGCAGGGGACAAAGGCATTAAATTCCCGTCTACGTCGCCCAAAGAGTGCATAAAGGGACCGTCAGGGACGCCACCGCTCACCACGATGGCAATCTTGTCAGCGTCGCTTGCCACCGCGCACCGCTGGCCACACAGCCTCTTGCCACGCGCTCCTGGAAAGGTCCCAGGGTGACACGTTGGTGGATGTGCTAGAGCGTGGGTATAGAGTGGTGGCCTGCCGCGGCAAGCGCCTTGCCGCGGTGGTCATCTTGTCGCGTCTGGAAGCTTGTCGTTCACCGGGCCTCGCCGGGACGCGTGGCGCGTCACGGCAAGTTCCTCGGGATGCCTTGGTTGGCCTTCCCGGCAAGCTCCTCTTGCCGGGGCCTTGTGTCCTTGGCTTGAATACTTTGTTCTTGAATGGATCCAAAGGAACCACGCAGGACCTTCCCGGCAAGCTCCTCTTGCCGGGGCCTTGGCGGTCACAGCGGAAAGCCTTGCCGCGGGGTGCTGCAACTGCCCGTGCACAAGTTCAGGATACTAGGGTAACCCTACTCTAGTACACCGACAGGAGCCCCCGGGCCTGGGTCACACACGATGCCGAGTGCTGTTGGGCCAGGCCCAAAACAGGGCACGGGCACGCGCGGCCTGGGTTACGCCGTACTCGCTCCGAACCCACCAGGCCCTCCACGAACGGCACGCGCACCGAATGCGGCGTCGTGGGAGAGATCGTGGGTGGTTTCTTTATTCGGAAAGATGGAACGTCTGCCCCCTCCCTCTTTATAAGCAGGGGAAATAGGGGCAGTTCGCCCATATCGCCAGTTGTTGTTCCAATCTCAAAAACCTCCGCTGCTCCCCCCTTCTTCCCAAGGCTGAAAAGAGAGCAGCGCTCTGCCCCCATCGCCACCAGCATCACCAACGCCGTCGATCTCCCCCACCACTTCCGCCATGGCTCCAAAAGCCGACAAGGGGAAGGTCGTGAAGTCGGCCGAGGCGCAGCGGCTCGCGGCGCTGCGAAAGGAGCGGGCAACATTCCCCCCTCAGCTCGCCGCGAAGGATCTGAGGGAGTACTACTACCTCTTCTGGTCGATGGAGACGCGAGCGCATCCGTGCACGAAGGTACTCCAAGTTGTCGCTTCGGAACTGGCTCCGAATGGATACACTTTATTCGCGCTGGTGTTCTACTGCGGGCTCTGCCCGCCTTTCTCTGAGTTTTTCGGTGATATCATGAACACCTACGGGTTCCGCCTGCTTGACTTCACCCCCAATGCCGTTCTGACCATGGCAGTTTTCGCACATCTCTGTGAAAACTTTGTCGGAGTCTATCCAAACGTAGCTCTTTTCCGCCACTTCTTTATGCCCTGAGTTGAGAGAGGGGAGCCTCTTGCGGCGGAATCGCTTGGATCTCAATCTTCGCAAGAAGGAAGCTTATCTGGAGGAGAGCTCCGCAGCAAGTGGGAGGAATGGAGGGCGGTGGTGCTGGATTGTCGAGGAGAATCCGCAGCCATTTACCGCCCAGCGCCAAACCCGATGGTCTTGGCAGCGATTGGAGCAGTGTGGCCCCGGAAGACGCTAGGCTGAAGATTGCCGTCACCCGGATCCTAAGCCTTAGACTTGCCGGGCTTACTGTAGGCGCCGTTGGCGCGGATTTTCTTCGTCGCCGCATCGCCCCCCTGCAGGAGAGGAAGAGACCCGCCTGGGAGTTCCAAAATGCGGCGGATATCATGAGGCTGCGCCCGGGCCTCAACTTCAACTTCATTGTCTTGGAACTGGACGCGATGCTCTTGGAACTGTTCAAGCACGATCCTGATCATCCCGAAATGTTCATGTTGCCGAGGGGTGTCGTTTCGCTGTGCAACAATTCCTCGCTCGACCGCATCCGTGCAATGATGCCGCTGTGCGACTCGCATGGAATTGTTCCAACTTGGCAAGAGCCTGCAGATGACGTCGTGCGGGAGTTCTTTGACGACCTGGTAGAAGTGCCGGTCCGCCCCGATGAACAGAGGAGCCTCACCGCGACACCACAGCGATGAGATGCAGCGCGCCACCAAAGCTGGAAGAGGCGGCAGCAACGCTGCATGGCGAAGTTTGGATTCACCGTGGAGGAGGCAGAGGCAGCAGAGGCGGCAAGCCTTGTCGGCGAGAGGAGCTTGCGGCGAGGAAGAGCTTGTCGGGCGGAAGGTGAGTCGGCGAGCCGCCGAGGGCGCCTCCTCCCCACCTTGGACAGCTTGCGCAAGCGGAGCCCCAGCTCCACCAAGAAGGCGTCTCTGCAAGGCCGGAGACGTAGCGGGGCGGCAGACGGGCCAACAGCCGCCGCGCCGCGCGACGCGCTCCACCGCGGCAAGCACTGTTGCCGCGGGAGCACCTCATGCCGCTGCGGCAACTGGAGCGGGGCCCTCCCGGGTCACCGCTTCTGCTCCCGCCAAGCGGCCAAGGGAACCCACTCCTCCACCTCGTCGCACCGGAGGCGAGCCGGAATTTTATTTCTCCGCGCTCAGCTCCGACGAGGAAGAAGAAGAGTAAGATTCTTTGTTGTACTTGTAGTTCTTCAATTTGTGTCTTGTATCTGATTTGCTTCACTCTGAACCCATTCCTTTTCAGGACGCTGGCCTAGAGAGCGTCGAAGAGAGCCAAGGTCCCGGTGATTGTCATTGAGGACTAACCCACCGCGACAGCAGGAGGCGTGCCCGAGACCACCTTGCCGGACCCGGCAACCCTTCCTCAAAGCAGCCCCCAGCGCAGCCCCCATCGTAAGTATATGGTTTACTTCCTGCTGTTAGGCGTACATGGATGCTCTTTCTTTGCTGATATCTGACTGTTGGTTTGTGTAGGAGCAGAGCAGCCACACCAGGAGTGCCCGGAAGTCACTCCCGAAATGCCATCTGCTTCGACTACACCGCCAAGGGAGGATCCCCCGGCAAGGGAGTGTTCTCCGGCAAGGGAGACGTCTCCGGCAAGGGATAGCGCCAGCGACCCTCTGGTGGTTGAGACCACGACTGCAGATCCTAGCACAGGTAATCCTCTCGCTTGAAAACTTCCCTTGTGTTCTTCTTCTTCTGATTTTCTTTTTGGATATTTGCTTGACTTTTCTTTCTTTTCCGGTCTTCAGATCCATCTGCCACGGAGCCGATGGAAACCGAGGTCGCCGGCGAGGAGAACGCGCGCGGCAATGACGACGCCGCTGTCATCGAAGAAGAGGCCGGCGCTGATGATCCCGCCGGCGGAGAGACCTCCAAAGCTGCCGCCACAGAAGCTGGCGAGGGGTCCGGCGATCGCACTGACGGCCCCGAGGCCGCAGGAGCGTCAGGCGCTATGCCGACGCCGATCCCTCTGCCGTTGCTGCAGCGTCAGGCTCCGAAGAGCCCCAGCCCGGCGCCTATTTGAAGGCCGGCGATGGCGTCTTCATCAAGCTCCCCTGGGCGTCGAGCTCCAGGGCGCCGACCGAAGGAGAAACCTTTGATGAAGAGCTGCTCGCCTCCGCTGGGCTGACGCTGGTCGACACGTCGGGCAGCAGCAGCGGCGAGCCTGAGGAGGAGGAGCTGCTGCGGAAGCTGTTGTTGCTCTACCGCGCCCGACAGGCCAAGCTGGAATCCCGAGAAGCGCTTGTCGCGAAGGCGGGAGCAGACATAGAGAAGCGCGCGGAGGAGCTCCGGGGCCTCAACAAGGAAGCTCTCCGATCCCTGGCAAAGGAGCGGGAGCAAATCACCGAGGAGCGTAAAGCCTTCCTCCTCGAGAAGGCTGAAGTTGAAGAGCAACAGCGGCTTGCTGCCGAGAAGCTGTCTGCGCAGGAAGGCGAGTTGGCGCAGCGAAAGGTTACCCTTGATAGCCACGAGGAGGATCTTGCCGCGCACGAGCAAACATTCGACGGGGCTCTCAAGGAAGCAAAGGATGTTGCCGCAGCTGCCGAGGCCGCCAAGAAGGAGCTGGAGACGAAGGTGGCGCAGCTGGAGGCCAATCTCAAGGATAGCGGCGAGGAGCTTGCTGCGCTCAAGCGTGAGCGCGAGAAGGACGCCTACACTCTTGGCGAGCTGCAGGGTCATCTCGCCGAGAGGAGCAAGGAGCTTAGCGCCGCCAAGGACTCCAACGCAGATCTTGAGTTGAAGCTGTCTATTTTGACTCAGACGCTGGACGCCGCCAGGGAGCGGGAGGTGGCCTTGGAGGAGAAGATCAAGGCCGACGAAGCGTTGCTGGCGAGTGCTGCTGCTGCCCAGAACACTTTTAGGGAGAATGTGGAGCACTGGACCGAGGGTCTCGTGGATGTTGCCGCAGCCATCGACAGGGAGCTGGCGCAGCTGGGGATGGAAGATCTCGGGTATTCCTCCGATGAGCACCTCCAACCCAGCGCCAAGCTCAGCTTGTTCTTCAAGGGTGTGGCGATGGCCCTCCAGCGACTCCGGGAAGATATCCCAAAGCAGTTGGCCGACGAGTCGCGCGGATCTCTGTGGAGCTCTTCAAAAGGTCTTGATGAAGGTGGCCTTCCGCAATCCAGGCCTCAACCTCACCAACGTCCTCAAGACCTTGCCACGGATCTGATGTGGAAGTGCTCAAGACCCTTGTCGCACCCATTGTGGACAAGGTGAGCAAGATCAAGAGGGTTGAGGCGATCGCGTAGATTAGGCCGCCCGTTTTCTCTTTTTCTTGCGCTGCTGGTCATGTTATGAGAACAATCTATTAGAGCTGCGACAAGCTATCTTGTAATATAACTCTATTTGGGTAGTGATTGCTATGTTATTTCCTTTACTTGATTCCTTCCTTTGTATGTTTTTGCCCTCGCTTTTAGGGGACTTGTCGGTATGAGCACCTTTGTCATGGCGTTGAGTGCGGGACGTCAAGAGCCTCTTTGGCGGTGCGCTACCGACAAAAACCTTAGTCGCAGCTCACTTAAGTTGTTGGCGGACTCGAAACAAAGTAAGGGCGCAACTAGCCACGAGTTGGTTCCTCTGCGTACAGGTTTTCCATACAAAGCACGGTCGTTCGAAGAAGATAACTTAAAAATTTTAAAACTGATTGCTCAAACTTTAGCAACTTAGCTTTTACGCGTTTGCTTCCGGTAAGGCGAAACTTCCTCGGCGGCGCTTGGTCCACACCATTATCTTCTCCTTTCCCCGGCAAACTTGTGGGCGAGGAACCTTCCTTTCTTTGAGAAAGGAAATAATAGAAAATAAAGATATGGAGCCTTATGGCTCGTTATTGCTATCGGGGTTGGCGCTGCACAAAATGTCGATAACGCATGCAAAAAAAGTAGAAAGCATGAAATTGACCAGATGTGCGGAGCACATGAGTTTACTTATGCACGGGTGCATGCGCCGGCTTTGTACAAAGGATTACATGCAACATCGGCAAGACTTGTACAAAAGGTGGTTGCCGGAACAGGTTCGGCAACCTCGCATCTGAGTAAAACTTACGAAGATGCTCAATGTTCCAGGAGTTGCTCACGGAATGCCATCTTCGGTCTCAAAGCGGACAGCGCCAGAGCCTAGTGACTCGCTTCACCGGTAAGGGCTTTCCCACTTGGCGTCAACTTGTTGGAATTCTTGGCGGACTGAGCGCTACAAGAACAAGGTCACCTTCCTCGAGACTTCGGCATTAACTGCGGCTATGGTAGCGGCGCAAAGCTTGCTGGTATCAAGCAGCTCGTCAAATGTGACTGAAGAAAGCGGTCCTCCTCAAGGAGCAATGTGTCATATTATCGCAGCTGCTCTTGCTCAAGCTTCGTCATAGCGAGCACTCGAGGTGACCGTATCACGAGTTCCGTGGGGAGAACTGCCTCTGCTCCATAGACTAGGCGAAGGTGTTTGGCGATGGCTCGATTTGGCGTCGTTCGATCGACCAAAGAACCACCGGCAGCTCCTCAATCCAGTTCTTTCCGCACTTGTGCAGCACTGTCGAAAGTCTGGTCTTGAGCCAGCGACGCCAGCGATCGCCCTCTCCGGCTTGCCGTTACTTCTCGGATGAGCAGCGAGTGAAGCGGACCTTGGCGCCAAGATCTTGGGCGTCTTGCATGAAGGTGCGGCTCGTGAATTGCGTGCCGTTGTCGATGATGATCTGTTAGGGATCGAAGCGACAAACAATCGACTGAAGAACTTGGCTGCTTGTTGTCTTGTCACCTTCCTCACCGCTTCCACTTCCGGCCACTTTGTGAACTTGTCGATGGCAAGGTACAAGTACTCAAAGCCCGACAGCTCGGGGAAAGGGGCGAGGATGTCGAGCCCCGGACGAAAATGGCGGGATAAAGGGATCGTCTGGAGAGCTTGAGTTGGCTGGTGTATCTGCTTGGAATGGGCCAGCACGCTTCACTTGGTTACTTGTGCGGTTGCATCACTGGAGGCTGTCGGCCAAAAGAAACCTTCGGAATGCTTTGCGGCAAGTGCTCTTCTTGCCAATGTGGTGACCACATATGCCTCCATGTATCTCTAGCAACTTACTGTCCGTCTTCGGTGAATACACTTCAATTTCACACCGTTGAGTCTTCTTACATGCAGTGTGTTGTCGACAAACTGGTACATACTTGACTGCCGGCTACTCTATCCGCTTCTTCTTGCTCTTGGGAAGTTCTCATGCAGAAGAAGCGGACAATCGGTTGTGCCCATCTTTGGAGCTTGCGGCTCGACAACAAGGACTAAAGGCACATGTCTGCTGCTTTCTTGGAAACATCCGCTTCTCTGGCGAGAACCTGCGGCTCAGCGAAGCAGCGTTCCCGGCAAGCTTGCGGAGCAAAACTTGTCGGGGCGTCTGCTTCAGTGGAACAAACCCTAGGGCTTGCGGGCAGGGTGCTACTCAGCACCCTTGGTGTTGATCTTGGGGACCTTCTTGGCAGCGGCTTGAGGGGCTCTGGGAAAATAGTCACTGAAACCAACTTTCTCTTCTTGCTCTGTCCGGTTGATGGCGTTCTGAGACGGTTGAGTCAAAATATTGAAAAAGGCAGGTCAATGAAATGGACTCGAGCGGAGGCTGCGCTGCGCAGGACTTAAAGAGATAGCTGTCCTCCACTCCAGCGCAGCATCGCACCTAAGCCACAAGAAAAGTTGCTGCTGTATATAGCGGCAACCAATCAAGTGGTTAGTGCTGCGTTAGTGTAGGAGAGGAGGCGGATGATGAGCCGGCAACCACGGCAGATGAATCAGCGACAAGCAAGGGACTTCACCGGCAAGCTCTGGTCCCGACAAACATGGATCTGCAGCGAGCGTGTGAGAAGATCTGAGAAAAGAATGGTGCATCGCCAGTTTACTTTGTCGGTTCCTTACTGCGGGAGCTAGGTCAAAGTACTCGGTGTGCGAGAAATTGCACCGGCCTTCTCATGGCCTCGAAAGCTGCGCCATTACTTCCAAGCACATGAGATCACGATCGTCACTCGTTTTCCATTGAAGAGGATCTTGCAAAATCGAAGCAACAGACGAGCAAGAAGAGGAAGTTGATTTCAGGTGACTATTTTCGGTGAGCTCTCAAGCCGCTGCCAAGAAGGTCCCCAAGATCAACACCAAGGGTCTTTGAGGCAGGTCTGCTCCGGCAAGCCCTAAGGGTTTGTTCAGATTAAGCGAGCGCTCCGACAAGTTTTGCTCGGCAAGCTTGCCGAAGGGAATGTCAAGCCGGTGAGCATGAGTTCGCCGTAAAGCGGATGTTTCGCAGCAGCGAGATGTGCCTTTAGTCCTTGTTGTTGAGCCGCAAGCGGCATGGGCACAGCCGATTGTCCGTTTCCTTGAGACGGAGAACTTCCGAAGAGCAAGAAGAAGCGGATAGAAGTAGCCCGGCGATCAAGTATGTACCAGTTTGTCGACAACACCTTTGCGGAGAAGACTCAACGGTGTGAAATTGAAGTGTATTCACGGGAAGTCGGACAGAAGCTGTTGCGCAGAGATACATGGAGGCATATGTGGTCACCAGTAGCAAACAGCTTCTGCGGCAAAGCATTCGGCAAGGTTTCTTTTAAGCGACCCTCCGGATCAATTTGCACAAGTAGCAAGTGTGAGCGTGCAGTTCCATTCAAGCGATACCAGCGAAGTATCCTCTTTAGCGGAAGCCAAGTGACAAGCTGTTATTTCATGTGCTTGGAAGTAATGGCGCAGCTTTCTAGAGGGCCATGAGGAGGCCGAAAAGCAATTTCTGCACCCCAGAATACCTTGACCTAGCCCCTGCGGAAGGAGGCCGACAAAAGTGGTAGGCGCTGCACCATCCTTTTCTGTATCTTCTCGCTGCGTCTGCGAGATATGTCCTTATCGGGACGGAGCTTGTCGTGAAGCCCCACCTTGTCGGTGGATGCATCTGCCTCGGTTGCGGCTCATCATCCGCCTCCCTTTCCGCTACTAACGCAGCACTAACCACTTGATTGGTTGCCTCTATGTACATCGACAACTTCTCTTGCGGCTTAGGTCGACAAGTATTGAGTGGAGGACAGGTACCTCTTTAAGTCTGCGGCGCAGCCTCCGCCAGAGTCCATTTCATTGGACTGCTTTTTCAAAATCTTGAAAAATGGCAGGCGCTCAGTGACCTAGAGATAAACCTGCTGAGAGCAGCCACGCAAGCAGCAAGCCTTCTTACATCCTTGCAGCGCACTTTGGTGCTTCAATGCTGCCGGCAACTTCTTCATCATCTTCGCCAACATGCCGAAGAAGAAGGCTTGGTGGCAGCGAGCAAATCGCGTCAAACCCACCACCACCGGGCGGCGAGTGGTGGGAAAATTGGCGGCGGAGAAACGGCGTCGTCGAGAGCACAGCGCGCCAGGTCCAAGGACAAAGCGGCGCGAGCCGGCGTCCGGCGTGCCGTCCATCTCGGGAGGCAGCGGGACCGGCAGCGTCATGATTCTCGTAGCACCATCGCTCGTTGGATCAAGGCCAAGCTGGAGGATCGAGGCCCTCGAGACCGCATGCTGCCTTGACATCTGATGCGGCGAAATGCGATAAACAAGCGGGATCTGCTCCTCCTAACTTGGTTAGAAGTCGAGCACATCCGTTCCTCGCTCCGTCACGCCATTGCCACCCACCACTCCGGCGAAGCCTTGGCGAGAGCTCAAGCGCTTCTAGACTACCCTCAGCGGCCGACAAAGGTCGGCCAGTGGAAGGCCACAATCGAGTCTCATCGGCTTTGCCAGCAGCGGCGTTCGCGGCAACCAACGGCGCCCTTGCGGCGGCGGGCGACAAAACACGAGCGGTGGCGGCGAAACCTGCGAAGTGCAACCACCATGCACTCCCCTTCGCGAGCCAAGATCACCAGCTCCTCGAATCCACGCCGGCGGACTCCACCCGTCGTCGGATCCACGAGCTCGCCGTGATCAGCGCCAAGTTCTTCAAACGGCAACAAGAAGATGCTCGAACCGCATCGGCGCCGAAGAAAGCGCGCGTCAATCGACCAGCAGCGGGCCCGCTGTTGATATGCATGCGCCCGAAGACGAGCAACTTCCGTCGCGATAGGTTGCCTGCGTTCACCATGAGCTGCGGCAGAATCGATGGCGATAAGAAAAACTTCAAGCGGATGTGCGGAGAAGTATGATGGCAGGACACACCCATCGAAGTTCCTCGGCATCTACACCATCGCGGTCACAGAGCTCCGGGGGCGAGGCGACAAGATCCTCGCCAACTACTTCCCTACGGTGCTCAAGCCAAGCGTCGAGATCTTGGCTCATGCACTTGCGGACAACTCCATATCTTCTTGGGCAGATTTGTGCCATCGGTTTGTCGGCGCCTTCACGGCAGACCACAAACCTCAAGGCCAAGAAGAGTGACCTTCACCTTGCCCGGAAGGAAGGGAGTCCTGCACAAGTTTATCCAGAGATTGATCGTGTGCACTATAACATCCCGGATGTCCACCCTGCCGCGGTGATCAGCGCGTTTCATCGAGAATGTGCGGAACCGCGGGATGAGGAGGAGTTGGCGATGTGCAAAGTCAAAACGTCGATGAGCTGTATGCCTTGGGCGACAAGTGTGCCGTGTTGTGGAGGAGGAAGACTCCGGGAGAGAATGTTGGAGCAGAATCGGCGGTGAGGAGACCGCCCGGCAAGAAGAGCGGCGGCGGAACAACGAAAAGAAGAAGAGCCAAGAAGTACTAGTTGTCGAGCAGTTCGGCAAGGATGGTGCCGCCAAGAAAGCCAAGGTTGGTGGCTCCGGCAAGAGGTTACCGGTGACACCGACCGCCAAGCTGTGGCGGCCGCCGACAAGCGAGGACAGCTCAACAAGCGATCTTGCAAGATTCACGCTCAAGGGCCACGACCTCGAGCTCCAAGAAAGTCGAGCAGCTTGTTGAACAGCGAGAGAGCTGAGTCTGGCTGGCGAGACAAGGAGAAACCCGGAAGGTGCTGCGGCAGCTAGCAAGAAGAGACCCGGCGGGGAGGGCGCAGCGGCAAGGCTAAGCAGCGACAGAGGCAGACCTCCCAGCGCGCGACAAGGATGAAAATGAAGATGGCGATGGCGAAGACATGGAAGGCGATGAAGGCTGATGAGCAGGAGTTTGAAGGCAGCGGAGGTCGCTGCGTTGGCGGTGGTGCTTCTCTGCATACCTCGCACCGCCAACTCAAGCAATGGATGCGTGAGGTTAATCTTGCGAGAACCGTCCAGTAAGTCGCGCGAGGCCTCGAAGTGGTCGGCCCGCCCATCATCTTTGACATTGAGGACCACCTGATCGCATAACTGCGGTGGTGCTTACCGATGTTGGTATCACCAATTATCCGCAACCTCAAGGTCACGAAGATGTTGGTTGGGCGAGGGCGGCCTGAATCTGATCTCCTGCGGTGCTCCGAAGCTTGAGATCCTGACGGCGAGCTCGAAGCTGGCACTTTCAAGGAATCAACCGGGAAGGAGCAAGCGAAAGGGAAGATCACCTGCCGGTAACATTTGGCGATGAACTGAATTCAGGGTGAGAGGTCACATTCGGCGTTGCCGATTTCCCATTGCCCTACAATGGAATACTTGGCCGTCCGGCACTCGCCAAGTTCATGGCAGCCTCTCATTCGCCTACAACCTGCTCAAGATGCCGGCCCGATAAGCGTCATTTCTGTCCATGGCGACAAGAAGGATGCGCTTATCTGCGCCGACAAGATTCTCGGAGTGCGAGGAGCGCCACGAGATAGCAAATCACTTGCGGCTGAAGCTCCGGGGAAGAAAAAGACCACTTTGTCCGGCAAGAGCTCGATGCCCACTCCGGCAGCGCACCTCTTGGTGTGTGCGCTACCGTCGAGGCGCACCATCGAGCTCCACCGGCAAGTGCAAGAAGATGATGGCTGCTCGCCGAAGACCAAGAAGGTGTCGCCAAGGAGGGCGGCGCTGGTGGTACCTTCACCATCGGTGCCCGCTTGACCCTAAATAGGAAGGCGCGCTCGTTGCTTTCCTTGAGGCGAATGTCGGCGTGTTTGCATGGCAACCGTCGACATCCCGGTGTTCGAAAGTGATTGAGCATCACCTAGTTATCTGTCCTCATCTTGGCGGCCCGTCAAGCAAAAAGTCAGGAAGCGAGCGGTGGGCGCCAAGAATTCATAGCGAAGAGATCAAGAAGTTGGAAGCAGCAGGCCTTGTCGGAGGGTGCTCCATCCCGTGGTTGGCCAATCCGGTAGTTGTCACGAAAGGCAAATGGGAAATGGAGACTTTGTATCGACTTCTGACGGATGTTAATAAAGCTTGTCCCAAAGACCCATTTCCCTTGCAGCGTATCGACCAGATTGTTGACTCCACAGCTGGATGTGATTTGCTTTCATTTCTTGATGCATATTCGAGGATATCATCAGATCTTCATGGCAGAAGAGGATGAAGAAAACCGCATTCATTACCCCATGTAGCACGTCTTTGCTTTATACGGATGCCTTTTGGGTTGAAGAATGCTGGTTCAACATTTGCAAGAGTAGTCCACGACGCTTTTGAGCCGCAAATGCACAGAAATGTAGAAGCTTACATGGATGACATAGTGGTCAAGATCAAGAACAAAGCAACTCTTGTTCAAGATTTAGATGAGACCTTTGCAAATCTGCGCAAGATCAATCTCAAGCTCAATCCCAAGAAGTGCGTGTTTGGAGTTCCTTCCGGCAAGCTTCTCGGGTTCTTCGTGTCTCAATGGGGAATTGAAGCCAATCCCGACAAGATCAAGGCCATTGAGCAGATTGAAGCACCAAAGCGCGTCAAGGATGTAAGAAGGCTTGCCGGTTGCGTGGCTGCTCTTAGCAGGTTTATCTCTAGGTCAGCTGAGCGCGCCCTGCCATTTTTCAAGATTTTGAAAAAGGCAGGTCCAATGAAATGGACTCGAAGCGGAGGCTGCGCTGCGAGACTTAAGAGGTACCTGTCCTCCACTCCAATACTTGTCGCACCTAAGCCGCAAGAGAAGTTGCTGCTGTACATAGGGGCAACCAATCAAGTGGTTAGTGCTGCGTTAGTAGCGGAAAGGGAGGCGGATGATGAGCCGGCAACCAAGGCAGATGCATCCAGCGACAAGCAGGGGGCTTCGTCGACAAGCTCTGGTCCCGACAAGGACAGATCTGCGCAGACGAGCTAGAAGATACAGAAAAGGATGGTGCAGCGCCCAGTCTACTTTGTCAGTTCCCTTCTGCAGGGGGCTAGGTCAAGGTATTACAGGGTGCGAGAAATTGCTTTTCGGCCTCCTCATAGCCTCGAAAGCTCGCCATTACTTCAAGCACATGAAATAACAGTTGTCACTCGCTTTCCGCTAAAGAGGATATTGCAAAATCCGAAGCAACAGGCAGGATTGTCGAGTGGGCCTTTGGAACTATCAAGCTTTGGCCTCAAGTTTGAAAGCACTTCAACTATCCAAAGCGAGCATTGGCGAGTTTATAGCAGAATGGGCGTAGCATAAGATGAAGAAATACGAGCGAGCATCCCGTCAAGGAAGAAAGTAAAGAGTGGCTGATGTATTTTGATGGTGCCTTCTCGCTGCAAAGGCGCCCGGTGCGGCGTCTTGCTTATCGCACCCGGAGAGCACCTCAAATACATAGTCAAATGCACTTTCCCAAGGAGCAAGCAACAAATAATCTGCAGTATGAAGGTTTGCTTGCGGTCTCGAGATGCAGTGGACCTTGGGATCGAAAGCTTATTGTCGGGGTGACTCGCAGCTTGTCGTCCGCCAAGTGAACAAAGATTATCGAGTCCGTTGATGGAAGCCTCGTTGATGAAGTGAGAAAGCTAGAGGAGCACTTTGAAGGCCTACAAATGGAACATGTTCCAAGAGCTCGAGAATGACATTCTTGATGGCTGTCAAAGTCGCCGCCTCAAGTTACACAATGGAACCAGGAATTTTTGTGCTCAAGCTGACTCAACCAAGCTGTAACACCATCAGCGGACAGAACAAGAAGAAAAGTTGGTTTACGGTGACTACTTTCCGTGAGCTCCCGAAGCCGCCGCCGAAAAGTCCCAAAATCAATGCGAGATATCGGAGGAGGCGATCTGCTCCGACAAGCCCTAGGGTTTGTTTCGTTGAAGCAAACACTCCCGACAAGTTTTGCTCCGGCAAGCTTGTCGGGGATCATCAACTCGGATGAGACGCGAGGCTCTTGCCGTAAAGCTGATGTTCCCACAGTGACATATGTGCCTTTAGTCCTTGTTGTCGAGCCACGAGGCTCCAACATGGGCACAACAGATCGTCCATTTCCTTGAGACGGAGAACTTCCGAAGAGCAAGAAGAAGCGAAAAAAGTAGCCCGGCGGTCAAGTATGTACCAGTTTGTTGACAACATCACATGCGAGAAGAAGACTCAGCGGAGTGAAATTGAAGTGTATTTGCGGGAAGATGAATGAAGCTGTTGGAAGAGATACCTGGAGGCATATGTGGTCACCACATTGGCGCAAAACACTGCCGGCAAAGCTTTCCGGCAAGGTTTCTTACGGCGAAGCCCTCTAGGATGCAATGGCACAAGTAACCAAGTGTGAAGCGTGCCATTTCCATTCAAAAGCAGATACACCAGCCATCTCAAGCTCTCAGGCGATCCCTTTGTCCTGGCCATTTTTGAGTGCAGGGGCTCGATATCCTCGGCCCCTTCCCGAGCTGTCGGGGCTTTGAGTACTTATGCGTTGCAATCGACAAGTTCACAAAGTGGCGGAAGTGGAAGCGATGAGGAAGGTGACAACACGATCGGCGGTCAAGTTCTTGGTCAATTGTTTGCCGTTTTGGGATACCTAACGGATCATCACCGACAACGGCACCCAATTCTGAGTCGCACCTTCATGCGATCGTCCAAGATCTTGGCGCTAAGGTCTGCTTTTCTTACATTGCTCACCAGAAGCAGCGGTCAGCGAGAGAGGGCAAATCTTTGAAATCTGCGAGGACTCAAGACCAGAACTTTTGACAGGCTGCGCAAGTCGGAAGAAAGCTGGATTGAGAGCTGCGGTGGTTCTTTGGTCAATCGGGGCGACGCCGTCGAGCCGCTGGCGGACACCTTCGCTCTAGTCTATGGAGCGAGGCAGTTCTCCCCACGGAACTTCGTATCGGGTCACCTCGAGTACTAAACGCTTATGATGAGCTTGAGCAAGAGGAGCTGCGACAAGATGCCGCTGCTCCTCGAGGAGGATCGTCTTCAAAGCTGTTGTATGAGCTGCTCGTTACCGGCAAGCTTTGCGCGCTACCATAACCGCAAAGTTAATGCGAAGCTTGAGGAAAGCGAGCTTGTTCTTGGTAGCGTTCAATCCGCCAAGAATTCCAACAAGTTGGCCTTGAAGTGGGAAGGCCCTTATCGGGTGAAAGCGAGTCACTAGGCTGGCGCTGCCCATGCCAGACCGAAGATTGCGTTCGGTGAGCAACTCACTGGAATATAGAGCATCTTCGTAAGTTTTACCCATAGAGGCGCGATTCTTGGAACCCGTTCAGCAACCACCTACTAATACAAGTCTTGCCGCTGTTGCATGTAATCCTTTGTACAAAGCGAGGCGAGACCCGTGCATCGATAAAGCTCATGTGTTCGCACAATTTGTCAATTTCATGCTTTCATCATTATTATGCATGTATTATCGACATTTGTGCAGCATCCACACCGATGGCGATAACGAGCCACTAGGCTCCATAACTTTATTTTCTCTTCTTTCTTCTCAAAGAGAGGAAGGTTCATCCACCCACAAGTTAAGCGGGGGAAGGAGAAGATAATGGTGTGGGCCACCAAGTGTCGCTTCGAGGAAGTATCGCCTTGCCCGGAAGCAAGCGACAAAAAGCTAAGTTGCTAAGTTTAAGCAATCAGTTTTAAATTTTTAAAGTTATCTTCCTCGAGCGGTAGTACTTTGTATGGAAAACCTGTGCGGAGGAACCAACTCATGACTAGTTTGCGCCCTTACTTTGTTTGAGTCCGCTCAACAACTTAAGTGAGCTGCGACTAGTTGCGACAAGGTTGCTTGTCGGGCGACATCGCCTTGACCAGGCTGCTGATGTTCGCACTCGGCGCTTCATGACAAAAGATGCCAGCGCCGACAAGTTCCCTAAAAGCGTAAAGGCACAAGCATACAAAGGAAGGAATCAAGTAAAGGAAATAACATTGCAATCGATGCCTAAGATAGAGTATATTACAAAATGACTTGTCGGAGATCTAATAAATTGTTCTAAACATGATCAGCAGCGACAAGGGAAAGACAAACTTGGCGGCCTAATCCACACGATCGCCATCGACCCTTTTGACTCCGCTCACCCTGTCCACAATGGGTGCGACAAGGGCCTTGAGTGCTTCAACGTCGGCAGATGGAGGGAGGGACTTGAGGACGTTGGCGAAGCTGAGGCCTGGATTGCGGAAGGCCACCTTCATCAGCACCTTACAGAGCCCGGCGCGGACTTGGCGCGACTTCGTCGACCAACTGCTTTGGGATCTCCTCCGGGCTGTTGGAGACCCTTCAACACGCCCTTGAAGAACAGGCTGAGCTTGGCGCTGGGTTGGAGGTTCTCGTCGGTGGAGTACCAAGATCCACCATCTCCGGCTCCATCGGCTCATTGTGGATGGCGGCGGCGGTGTCCACAAGACCTTACATCCGATGCATTATGCTATCTACGAGAGTATGTTGGGCGATCGCGGCATTCGCCAACAGCTCCTCGTTGGCCTTAATCTTCTCCAGCAGGCGTTTCCGCTCCTTGGCGCCGTCCGGCGTCTCCGTCGAGGTGGTCGATTTCAGCTCGAGATCCGCCTTGGAGTCCTTGGCGGCGTCGAGCTCTTTGATCTTCTCGGTGAAAGCGACCACGCAGCTTCGCCAAGTGTAAGGCGTCCTTCTCGGCGCTCGCGTTTCAGCCCGCGACCTCCTCCTCGCTCTTCTAGAGGTGGCCTCAAGCTGTGCCACCCTCGTCTCCAATCTTTCTTGGCGGCCTCGGCAGCTGCGGTGGCGTCCTTTGCCTCCTTGAGTGCTCCGCCAATTGATTGCTGGCAGCGTAAGATCTTCCTCGTGGTATCGAGGTTGATCTTCCTGCGCCAGCCCTCACCTTCTTCTTGAAGAGCTTCTCGCGGCAAGCCTTTGCTACTCCTCGACCTCGGCCTTCTCGGGATGAAGGCGTGCGCTCTCGACAAGGTGCTCCAGCTTACGCTATGTCCGGAGAGTTTCTTTGTTGGTGCTTGCGGAGCTCTTGCGCGTTTCTCCATGTCAGCTCCGCCCTCGCGACAAGCGCTTCCGTGACTCCAGCTTAGCTTGCCGGGCGCGGTAGAAGCGGACAGCGGCTTCTTCGGCAGCTGCTCCTCCTCGAGCTTCGCCCTTCTTCTGCTGCTTGGCGCGTCAACCGAGGACAGCCAGTGCGGCCGGCGGATCCGCGTCGAAGGTCTCTCCCTCGGCCGCACCTGGGCTCGATGCCCATGGAAGCTTGATGAAGACACCTTCGCGCGGCCTTGAGATAGGCGCCGGGCTGGGGCTCTTGGTGCAGTGCGGCATCGGTGGCGGGGATCGTGATCGGTGCAGCGCTGGCGCTCCTGCGGCCTCGGGGCGTCGATGCGATCACGGACCCCTCCCGGCCTCTGCGCCGGCAGCCTTGGCGGCCTCCTCGCCCGGCGGACTCGCCGGCGCGGCCTCCTCTTCCATGTTGGCGGCGTCGTCATTGTTGCAGTGGCGTCCTCCTCGCCCGGCAACCTCGGTCTCCATCGGCTCTCGGCGAGATGGATCGATGATCGAGAGAAAGAAAAGGACAGATCAAGCAAATGTTCAAATAGAAGAACGAGAAGAAAAAAAAACCCAAGGGAAATTTTCAGTCAAGAAGATTACTGCAATGGGATCTGTTGCCGTGGTCTCCACCACGGAGGTCGTCAGCGCTGCCCCTTGTCGAGACTCCTTGTGGGAGGCCTCCCTTGGGAGGCGCTCCCTTGGCGGAGATTTCTCCCTTGGCGGCGTAGTTGAAGCAAGCGAGAACCGGGAGTGACCTCGGGGCCTCTGATGAGGCTGCTCTGCTCCTACATAATTCAACAAGTCAGATATCGGTGATGAAGGAGCACCCAAGCACACCTAACCGTAAGAAATAAACCAAGTACTTCTGGCTGGGGGCTGTCTTTGGGGCTGCTCTCTTGAAGGTTGCGGATCCGGCAAGGGAGTTTCAGGCGTGCCTCCTGTGCCCACAGGAGATTAGTCTTTGATGACCACCACGGAGTCTTGGCTCTCTTGACGCCCTCTGAGCCAGCGTCCGAAAAAGGAAAGAGCTCGGAATGAAGCAAGTCGAGATACAAGATAAAGCAGTAAATTAAAAATTACAAGTGCAGCGACAAGATCTTACTCTTCCTCTTCTTCCTCGGGCTGAGAGGAGAAGTCAAATTCGCTCGGTCACGGCGAGCTGGAGGTAGGCTCCCTCGGGCGCTTGGCGGGTGCGGGGCCGTGGCTCGAGGCCACGCTCCGTTATTTGTGGCGGCATGAGGCGCTCCGCGGCAATAGTGCTTACATGGTGGAAGCGCGTCGAGGCAGGCGGCTGTTGGCCCGTCTGCCGCCCGCCACTTCTCGGTCTTCTGGAGGCGTCTTCTTAGCGGAGCGCGGGCTCTTCCAGCGAAGCTACTTGGCGGTGGAGGAGGCGCCCCGGCAGGTCGTTCAGCTCAGCGTCGGGCTCGGCCTGCTCCTCCTGGCGGCGAACTCCCTCGGTCGGCAAGGCTTGCCGCCTCGGCTGCCTCTGCCTCCTCGGCGGTGAACCCAAACGCGCCGGCGGCAGCAACCTGCCGCCTCCTCCAACCTTGTGGCGATCGCGCCATCTCTCCTGCTTTCGGTGGTGTCGCGGGTGAGCCGCCACGCTTCGTCGGCGCGAATCGGCAATTCTTCCCAAGTTGTCGAAGAATTGCTGCACAATGTCGTCGGCGGGCTCCTGCCAAGTTGGAGCGATTCCATGGGAATCGCTGGCAACATCATCAGCGCGGATGCGGTCAGCGGCGAGTTGTTGCACAAAGCCACGACTCCCCTCGGAAACATGAACCACTCGGGGTGATCTGCATCGAGCTTGAACAGCTCCGCAGCATGGCATCCAGCTCCAAAACGGTGAAGTTCCAATTGAGGCCGGACGCAACCTCATGATGTCCGCGCGTTTTGGAACTCCCAAGCGAACCTCCCCTCTCTGCAAAGGCGCAATCTGGCGGCGAAAATCGCGCCAACAGCTCCTCTGATAAGCCCGGCATGCACGGCGCAAGATCCGGTCACGGCAATCTTCAACTTGGCATCCTCGGTGCCAAGTTGCTCAATCGTTACCGCGCACTATGGGAGTTTGGCGGAGGGCAGTGAAAGGCTGCAGGTCCTCCTCTAGATCAACACCCATCGGCTCTCCTCCTCCACTTGCTGCGCAGCTCTCCGTCAAGATATGCTTCCTTCTTGCTGATCACGGAGATCCATGCAATCCTTCCGACAGCGGCTCTCCTCTCTCAACACGGGGCATGAAGTAGTGGCGGAGAAGTGCTACATTTGGGTGGACTCCGACGAAAGTTCTCATGAGGTGTGCGAAAACTGCCATGGTGAGGGCGGCGTTGGGGTGAAATCAAGGCGGAGGCCGTATGTGTTCATGACATCATAAAAAGAATTCAGAAAAGGCGGGCAGAGCCCGATGAAAAAGCGAAGAAAGGGTACCCGATGGAAACCTTCTCGGATGTGGCGGCGGAGATCACCCTCGTCGGCAGGTGCTGCGCGTCTCCGTCAACGAGAGAAGTAATACAGCTCTCGCATCTCCTTCGCGTCGGCGAGGGATCAAAGGGCCCTCTCCTTCCATGGCGCCGCAAGCCGCTGCGCCTCGACCGACTTCACCCCTTTGCCCTTATCGGCTTTGAGACCATGGCGGAGGTGGTGGAGAATCCGGCGGCGTTGGTCGCGCCGGTGGCAATGGGGCGAACGCCGCTCTCTTTGGACTTGGGGAAGCGATGGCGGCGGTGGTTTTGATGTGACAGCAATGGCAAGTGGGCATCCTGCCTGTTCCCCCTGCTTATAAGGAGGGAGAGGCGGTGTTCGATTTTCCCATTAAAAGCCCCATGATCTCTCCCACGGCGCCACGTTAAGACGTGCTGTTAAGTGGGGGCGTGGTGGTCGGCGAATAATGGCGTAATCTGGGCATGCGTGCCCGTGCACTGTTTTGGGCCTGGCCCATGAGCTCGGCGCCGTGTGTGCGAGCCGAGGAGGCTCACTGCCGGTGTACTAGGTAGGGTACCCTAGTATCCCGAACTTCGTGCCGGGCGATTCAGACACCAGCGGGGCTGGCCTAGTGACCGCCAAGGTCCTCCATGGCTCCTTTGGAGCCATTCAAGAACAAAGTAATCAAGGCAGCGGCAAGGGCTTGCGGAAAGGCCACTCAAGGCACAAAAAACAAGACCCGGCAAGAGGGCTTGCCGGGAAGGCTGATGATCGACAAGCTCCGGCGTGACAAGGATTCAGCAGCGGCAAGGTGCTTGCGCGGCGAACCTCTCTTCATCTCCGCTCGGCTCATCCATAGCGATGTCGCCATGGGGCTATTCGAGCCAGCGTGTCGAAGGGCTGTCAGACCGTGAGGAGCAGCGATAAGCGCGGCGACAAGCTACCATCGTGGCAAGCAGGCGCGCCAGCGGTCCTGTTGCCTTTTTTGGCGGACGAGGGCGGGCATTATTACTCTTGTCCCTTGCCGTCAGAGTTAGGTATAAAGCACTGTACACTATTACACAAGCTACCAACTACTGTTTTCCCATTTTTGCCCTCATCTGCGTTGCCACCTGTGGTGACCCCATGAGACTATAAAAGGAGGCCCATGTGCAACGTAGAAAGGGTTCGGCTCGTTCGGTTCATTCGACTCAGACGAGACCACACTCAGGCTAGGTTTTGTAGCTCTCCTTTCTCCCTAGCAAGAACACAATAGAATCAACCAAACAGCAGTGATAACACTCCTCGCTGCTTGGTGGATATATTGTGTTCTTGCTAAAGGCTAATGAAACTACAAAACCTAACTGAGCAGTAATGACCTCGTGTGAGTTGAGTGTCGAGCAAACCACGTTGCACTTGGGCACTCCTCTAAACACAAGGGGTGCACAGTGTAACACTGTGAAGTACAAATGTAAAGCAGTGGTTGGTACACCAACATGCGGTGTACAGTGATCTATACCTAATTTTGCGACAAGGACTAAGAATCATAAATACCGTCTCGATCGCTGAGCGATTACAGCAAATCATCGCTCCTGTCGCCAAAGCTTGTTAGCGCCGTCGCTGTTTCGTTCTGCCAGCATCGACTGCGTTCCTCGAAGTGGCGGCCGCTTGCGATGAATGAACGAACGAAGTTCGCCGTAGCGCGCCGCTGCAGCCTTGTCAGCGCTTGGGAACTCGACGCTCATCAAGCCTTCCGACAAGCTCCTCTTGGGGCCTTGTTTCGCCGTGCCTTGAGTAACCTTCGGCAAGCTACTCTTCTTAGGCCTTGATCACTGATTCTTGAATGGCTCCAAAACATGAAAAACCTGATGGTCACCGGGCCAGCCCGGCAGCAAAGTCTTTGCAATCTGCCTGCACAGTACTAAGTACCCCTACCCTAATACAATACAAACTAACTCTATAAGCTAGTTAAAAAAAATTACCTAGTGTTGAACTGGCTCTATATCCTAGTACAAATGATTTTACACGTTAGTTGAACTAGCTCTATAAGCTAGTTCAAATAATTTACACTAGAGTTGAACTAGCTCTATAAGCTAGTTAAAATAATTTTACACTAGAGTTGAACTAGCTCTATAGCCTAGTACAAATAAATTTACACTAGAGTTGAACTAGCTCTACAAATAATTTTACACTAGAGTTGAACTAGCTCTATAGTCTAGTACAAATAATTTTACACTAGAGTTGAACTAGCTCTATAAGCTAGTTCAAATAATTTACACTAAATTGAACTAGCTCTATAGCCTAGTACAAATAATTTTACACAAGAGTCGTACTATCTCTTACACTTGAGTTGAACTAGCTCTATAAGCTAGTTAAAACAATTTCTCCTAGAATTGAACTAGCTCTATATCCTAGTACAACTAATTTTACACTAGAGATGAACTAGCTTTATAAGCTAGTTCAAATAATTACACTAGAGTTGAACTAGCTTTATAGCCTAGTACAAATAATTTTACACTAGAGTTGAACTAGCTCTATAAGCTTGTACAAATAATTTTACACTAGAGTTGAACTAGTTCTATAAGCTTGTTCAAATAATTTTACAATAGAGTTGAACTAGATCTATAGCCTAGTAGAAATAATTTTACACTAGAAGTCGTACTAGCTCTTACACTAGAGTTGAACTAGCTCTATAAGCTAGTTAAAACAATTTACCCTAGTGTTGAACTAGCTCTATATCCTAGTACAAATGATTTTACAATATAGTTGAACTAGCTCTATAAGCTAGTTCAAATAATTTACACTAGAGTTGAACTAGCTCTATAAGCTAGTTAAAATAATTTTACACTAGAGTTGAACTAGCA